>JACGAQ010000651.1:0-104520 GCA_014119065.1 Orius insidiosus | reverse complement strand
CCAAGTTGGAGGGAGGAGAGTGAAAAAATTGAGAAGAAAATTAAAAATTTAGGCTTTATTAAAAAAGAATCGATATTTTGTCGGGAATTTGAAGAATGGACTTTATTACTGCCCAAGTGAGGAGAGCATTAGAGGAATGAAGAGGAAAATCTAAAACTACGTTAAATTTTGCGCTAAAGTCCATGACAAGCCACCGCCCATGTTCCTACATTCAAATTAGACCTAATCAATCTCATGAACAACTTGCCGTTCTCGCTAATTCTCGATTTGGTCCATTTTTTCCTCCTCGGTAGACATTGAAAAACAAATCTTTACAAAAAAAAAAAGATTATTATTTTACGCCCTGACGCTTTGTTTTTCTCGTAGGACTGACTTCGAAAGAATTATATGCGACCGATTGAAAGACAAGGATTTGGAAGCGGCCCTCGGCTCAGGTGTCGAAGACGCGGTAAGTGGATTAACTTCCTTCGACGCCCTCAAAAGTTAAAAGCTTTCAACACGTAAAAATCGATTATGCGAAAGTACAAGAAGGTTATCAGTGCGCGAAATTTAGTTTTAAAGTACGTCTGAAACAACGTTATTGCATTAGAATCCCTCGTTCCAACTTCTCCAACTAAAACTCAGTTTCGTAAAATATATTGTTAACAACCTTAGGTATTAAAACGTTCCTCAAATTATCAAACTTTATAATAAAACTTTTATACTTTAATTAAATTTGCTTCGTTACATCATTCTTTTACGAAAAGTTTCCTTTTATGGGCCCCATTTATATGTTTTTGGTAGATTTTTTTTAAATTACCTACTTTATTTTAATTAATGAATACTAACTTCCATTTTATTATGCAGTTATTGACTTTTTTTTCAGGCGCCTCCGGTCAACATGGCTTTTTAAGTACACGCCTAGCGCCGAGAACCCCCGTTCGGATTACGCGGACGAGGTTTATTTTCCGCCCAACAAACCGCCTCCATCATGTAAATTACATAACAACGTAATTGGGTTTTCCTTAAGTTTTTTTCGTTAAAGATTACGAGTTAAGAGAAGAAGACGAAGATGAAGAGATTCCGTACCCGCCTGCGGCTGTTGTCCGACGTTCCCTTCCCAGAACAGAAATGGGAACATTTTCCACCCTTTATAACACCCCGGAGCATTTTAGGTCCGGCTTCGAACTCAAAGATCTTCCCGAAGGTTAGTAACTTTTCAATTAGCCGTGTCGGGGGATTTTTTTTTAATTGGAATAATTTCCGGTAAAACTCCTTTTACACAGTCTGAGGATTGTTGTTTTTCGACCCAGAAATTACCTTTTAACACATTTTTAGAAGTTTTTTGTTGTAAAAAAAATACATTTTTCCTGATTCCCTGATTTTTCTCACGGAAAATAAGCTTCTTATTTGGAACGGTTTCCTTTTTTTTCTCTTTTTTTACTTTTCCTGTGAATTTTGAATGAGGTCGTTACCTCCTTCCCATCCACTTCTCCGTTTCTACGTCGGATTTCCAGAATTTCTATAACTTCAAGACAAGAAACTTTTTTTATTACTTTGAACAATGCGAAATTTCATTAGCGCTTAACCCGTCGTAAACCCTATTCTGTGAAGCTTTCAAAGACTTGATTATCACATTGAGGAGTGTAGTTGACAGGAGTTGAGTCGCATTTAACGTTCGAATAGTGGAGTTTCTTACGTCCTCCGTATAATTAAAGGATTTTAATGAAAAGGCTTCTCTTGAATGGTTAATTCCGTTTTTAAACCACTCGGCATCAAAATCTAATTAGAGCCTTTTTTCCTCCTCTGATAAAACTTATTTAAAAAATAAGTTTAAAATTTTTTAATTATTGTTTCGTGATCAAGATGAGTCGGAAGGTTTGGGCTATTTTCCGCCGGCCTCATACCCAGTAAAAGATCAATTAGAAACGAAGATCAAGATTTGGAATTTATACAGCAAGGTAAGCGCTATGTCAATTTTCCTTATCGCCTTATTTCCGTTGACCCTTTTTTTCCTTTCCTGGAAAACCCTTCTAGACGATACTTCTAGAAAATATGGAACCTACATTTTCCTTCATGTAAATTTTGGCCTTCTCGATTTCCTCAGAATAAAATATGAGGGAGGGTTTTTAACCCAAGGAAATCTTTTATCATTGAAAAAACTTGTTCATTAAAAAATTGTTTTTGAATTTTTCAGACGGTCTTTTTAAAGACGAAAATCCCAACACGGTTTACGGAAGGCGGGGCTGTGTTTGTCCCGGAAAACGGTATTTTAAATTTTTTTTAGATTTTAATTTTTCAATTTTCAATTACTCCGTAGAGAGCAATGATTACATGACGAAAGACGAAATTCTTGAAAGCCTCGGGTTTAAAAGACGTGAAAGGTTGGATGTTAAAAAACCAGGTCCGCCTTACGATCCTGCATTTCATGTAAGATTAAAATAATTAATTATTTAATAATTAATTTTTTTTATAGACGACCGCGAAGCCGACAGAAAAAACCAAAGAAGGTAAAAAAAGGTTTTATTAGTCGCCAAGTTAGTAATTCACTTAGGCTTCCAAAGGGTAAAAGATTGGAAATCCCATCCAGCCTCTATTAGTGAAAGCTTTTAGCGTGATGAGCCTTTTTTTTTAATCTGAAATTAAATTTTAAAATAGATTTTATTGAATTTTTCAGAAGGTCAGAAAGAGGTGATTCAAAACGACTTCCGTATCATCCACCAAAGGTTTATTTTTATTTTTACTTTTTCAGTCACTACTGACTTTTGTTTTTAGTTAAAACCAAAATGGCAGAAAAAAGTAATGGATCCTACCATGTCGGACCAATATGACGTAGTAGTACCACCTATGCGTATAACATTTAAATCCGTAAGTGCGTAAAATTTCATTGAATTAAAAAAAAATTTTTTTAGTGTACGAGAGTGGAAAGAGGGGTCAAAAATTGTAAACACAGTCGCCAAACTTCTTCGAGTCCCACCGTCAATTTTTATGCAAACAAGGTTTTTAAATTGTGTCAAATTGATTTTTAATTTTTGTTTTTAATTTAGGCTCGATAGAATGAGGTGACATTTAAAGTAGTCGAACCGAACCCATTGGGTTTGAACGCTTCAGAAGTTGCTCGGAGGATTGGTAAACTTTCAAACTGAAAAATTTTTGTCAATAATTTTTTTTAGAGGGTATCAAAATGATTTAAGAAGAGAGATCGGTGTCATCGTCACATCTACTGGAATTGGGGACAAAGTAATTTTTTAAAAATAAAAAATGAGACTAATTTAATTTATGTTAGACAAAGTTGCCATCTGTGGTGCATCTGGATGGGCGACAAGATCATGAAGTTTATGTAGTAACTGTAATTTTATGCGGGGTCCTTGCTGCATTGGCACTATCGGTGGTGTGCTGTATCTGACAAGAAAGCATGGGCATAAAATAAAAATATGGCTTCCGAGACAGAACCGAGCAAGCATTATCAAGTTATAAAGGTAAAAATAAATTATTAGGTGTAATAAAAGTAATGATCTTTCAAGGATCTATGTCGTGCGAGGATGTCCAGTAAACCTACTCAACCTGTACAACAAGACACTCCGGCTCCGACCCAGCGTATCGCTAGTCTTTCAAAGGAAAGCGATAAAGAAAGCCCATCTTCAAGATCAAGTACATCTTCATGGTAAATTTCGCAATTCAATTGATTTCGCTAGTTTTCACTGGGTTTTTGACCCAAACACCAACTTCCAACCTTGTGGTATTTCAAGATTTAACTTTTTAGGAGCGATGAACCAGCACTGACCAACATGGATATTGCAACCGGACAGCAAGTTTTGGTATTAAATATTAATAATTTGATTAAATTTTATAAAACTCAAAATTTCAGTCTTATTTGGAAGAGCACATAAAGAATAAAGATCGTCTTGACACAGAATGGACTGCCCTTTGCGCCTACGAAGCAGAACCATGTGCCACAACAATAGCACAAAGAGTAATTATTTTTAAGGTTATCTATAGGTTATTTTCGAAAATTTTTAGCCTGAAAATGAGAAAAAGAACAGATATCCGAACGCTCTTCCTTACGACCATGCTCGAGTAGTTTTGAATGAGTTTCAAACATAACGGTCCGATTACATAAATGCTTCAACGATTGTAAGAATTTTTTAAATGTGATTTATTGAAAAAACTCATATGCTGATTATAGGCTGATCATGATCCTAGAAATGCGGCGTATATCGTGACTCAAGGTCCGTTACCGCATACGGTACCTGATTTGTGGCAAATGGTCTGGGAACAGGGTTGTGTTGTGATTGTCATGCTAACAAGACTTGAGGTGAACGAGACCCAACTTTGTCATCGCTATTGGCCAGAGGATGGTTCAGAAATCTACCATATTTATGAGGTGAACTTAATTTTTTTATAGTTTTTATTAGTAAGTTCAATTTTAGGTGCACCTTGTGGGAGAATACATGTGGTGCGATGATTACGTAGTGAGAAGCTTTTATCTGAAGAACTTGAAAACGGGTGAAACTCGAACAGTCACGCAGTTCCACTTTTTGTCTTGGCCAGAAGGAGGAGTGCCACAAGCCACTAAGTCTCTACTTGAATTCAGAAGGTAAACATTGTGTAGTCTGCTTGCCAGCTTTTTGCTTTTCTCGATATTTTCTAATGTTTATATTTTAGGAAAGTCAATAAATCATTCAGAGGAAGGTCTTGCCCCATTGTTGTCCACTGCAGGTAAGTTTTAATAAATGTTTGGAAATTTTTTACGATTTTATTCTGTAGCGATGGAGTGGGTAGAAGTGGTTCATACTGTCTTCTCGATATGGTTCTCAACCGTATAGCGAAAGGCGCCAAAGAGATCGACATCGCAGCAACTCTTGAGCACATCCGCGACCAAAGGGCCGGAGCGGTTAACAAAAAGGAGCAATTCAACTTTGTTCTAACAGCCGTCGCCGATGAAGTCCAAGCGATCCTCAAAGTATTGCAGCAACAGTAAAACACAAAATGTTGAAAATGGAAATTCGGCATTATTTTAATCCCCCTAGCTCCCTGATTTATTGAAAATCTCAAAAGGCATCACTGCACAATTTTTATTTTAAATTTATGTCAGGAAATGACAATCTCATTCATTCAAAATTTAATCATCCAAAACCCTTTTCGGTCAATTTATAAAGAGCTTTACTTATCAACTTTTACCACATATTTTTTTTTTTGTAAATTTTTTTAAACTCTTGGGGGGCCTAAAAGTTTGCGAGACACTATAAAAATTTAGTATAGTCAAATATTATTGTAAACATGTTTTTATCTTATAAAGTCTATTATTTTTAGATCATTTTATCATAAAAACTTCCTTTTGAAATATAAAATATATTTTGTCTCGAAATTTTCTTAATATATTTTTTAGACAAAATAGTCAAAAAGTGTAGTTTAGATTAGGCTATATTTTTATTATTTTTTTATGTGTTTTATTTTCATGCTGTTAATATTTTGAGTGTTTATTCACATTATAGGACTTCTTTATACAAATACGTTCGGAGGTCAATTATCGTTTGAGAAGGGAAAAAATAATAATAAAATGGTGCTTAAAAAGAAGGACTGATCAAGGAAAAGGGTTTTTCGCTCATGAAAAATTAAAATAAATGCCTATCGAAACGCAGATATAGTCCTATTTATTTTCTTTGTTTAAAAATAGAAAATATTTTATTGAAAATTGAAATAATACAGGAGAAATCAAAGACTGAAGGGAGCCTTTTTGTTTTTATTTTGAGAATGGAGGAAAAAAAAAATTTACAAAAAAAATTTTTTCTTTTTTTTTTGTTTTTAGTTGTGGACTTGACGGTAACGGAGTCACTGTACCTGAGTTTCGTGCAGGCATTCTGGGAGTTGAAAAATTAAGGGTTCCACGGGTGACGTCATTGTTTGGGAAAAAGCGTATTTTGTGTCCCGTGATCATTCAAATTCACTCCTTGCCCTACGGTCGATATGGATGTCTCTAAACGGTTCAAAACCCCGGTTTCAGCCGGTCGATAGAAAAAAAAAACAGGCAGCACATTTCGTTTTCGAATCGTTTTTAGTCCAGTCAGCTCCCCAACAGGGAGAAATGTGTGGAAAGGATAAAAACCAATTTTTAGTCAACTTTAACTATTGTTTCATTATTTTTTAAAATGCCTCCCTGACATAAAATTTGTACCCTACAGAAAAATTTTATTTTAAAATTTAAACTTCTTTTCCATGCACGACTGGACTACTGTAGAAGTTTAAGAATATTTAAAATATATTTGATGTTATTCCCTGTTATTTGATGTATTTAGAAAAAAAATTATTGTGCCAAAATAAAGGCGCTGAATGTTATTTTGCCGTAAAACAAGACGTCTCGCACATTTTTTAGATTTTAGATCTCCACAAGCGCTAAAAGCCTAATTTCCGATAACCATAAGCTTTACTGGAAGTTCTATTTTTGTGTATCGATGTTGTAACACAAACTGCATGCTAAATAAAAATTCACAAAAAATATTCTGTACTAGTCTTTAATATATTATATTATGCTACCGATGGAAAAAGAAAATTAAATATTATAAAATTAATTATTATGAAGAGTGAGAGAAGTTACTATTTTGATGTGATTATATCGAGGAACGTTAATACGTAATAAACAAGCAAATTCAAATTTTTCTTTTCCAAGTTTTTGGCCTTTTTATTTATGATCTGTGGGTCAACAGTTTATGATTCCCAGGGGCCGGTGATTAACCAAGAGACTGTAGCATTTTTTTGGTTAGCTGGCAAATGGCTTGCTGGGACCCTCACATTCCCCCCCCTCCACACTGATGGCATATTATTTTTTTCAGTGGTCATAATCCTTCGCCTCAGTTAAGAAACTCCAACTAATCCTAATCCTTAAAAAGCGATAATCTTTCTGAAGTTTTTCGATAACGATTGGTCCTATCTTTATCAACATTTAATCAAATGTGGACCGAAATTACATACAATCTGTGGGATGACTCATCACCACTAATTTAGAGTGAAAGGTTAAGATGTGCTGTGCGATGTTATTTTTTTAGATTAGAACATATGTTGTGAAACCCCCCCCCCCCCCCAGAAAAGAAGGGTGAAGGTCTGGGGTGCGGATGCTGGAACGCGAACTGTCGAGCTGTGACGAGAAGACGGGCTTGCTGGCACTGTCGATGTCAAGACGTGCTGGAAGCTATTCTCGTTCTGTGTTTGTATGTTGTGAGAGTGTATGTACCTTGTTGTGGTTGTTGCTGTTTCATCGCTGTGTTCGTGTGCGTCGTGGGTAGCCAATTCAGGGATGACTAATCACCACTAATTTAGAGTGAAAGATGAAGATGTATTGTGTGATGATATTTTTTTAGATTAAAACATATGTTGTGGTCCCCTCCCCCCAGAAAAGAAGGGTGAAGGTCTGGGGTGCTGTGTGTCGTGCGATGTGACGAAAATGTGTGTGCGGATGCTGGAACGCGAACTGTCGAGCTGTGACGAGAAGAAGGCTTGCTGGCACCGTCGATGTCTAGACGTGCTGGAAGCTATTCTCGTTCTGTGGTTTGTATGTTGTGAGAGTGTATGTACCTTGTTGTTGTTGTTTCATCGCTGTGTTCGTGTTCATCGTGGGTCGCCAATTCGGGATGACTAATCACCACTAATTTAGAGTGAAAGATTAAGATGTGATGTGTAATGTGAGGTTTTTTAGATTAGAACATATATTGTGGTTCCCAAAAATCTATAAAAATCTAAAAGAATGGAAGAAAACGTTTTCTACAGGGATTTCACGACCTTTCTCATTTTGAAAGTTTATTGATTATTAAATAGGTACTCACCATTTCTCGATTTTCTGTATTCTTCAATTTAATTTTAACTAGAATCGTGCGTTTTTACAAAAACAAAAACGTCGACCGAGAAAGCCGGATACACTACACTGGCAAGTAACAACTGGAATTTGGCGGGAAAAGTATAGGACGCCTCTCCTTAATTTTATTTTCAATTCCGAATTACTTTTTAATTAAAAATATATTTATAGATTAAATTAAGAATTAAAAAAAAGTTTTCATTAAATAAATTTTATATTTTTTTTTTTAAGAAAAAAGGGAAGTTGATTTATCAAAGTTGGCTAACCTGAGTGAAGAGCCGAGAACCTAGCCAACCTTTCATAACTGTAAATGCAGATAAGTGCTTGTCTCCGAGTGTCAGGAACGTCTCCGATCATCCTTTGATCCGTATTACATTTTAAACGTTTTATTTCTTTTTAAAACAAATCAGACTTTCAATTCAATTGATGACTTCGATAATCCCGAAAGGGGAGTGCAAACGGAAATTTTTTCACAAATCGCGCGGGACGACTTACTAAGTGATTTACTAATTACAATGAAATACAAAAGATGCCAATTGAAGATTTTTTGTGTCCTGTGAAAGTTGTGTATCCAAGGTTCGCTTTACTGGATTATGATCTTCGAAATCTAAGGCTTCCCGTCAAGGTAAGTTTTGGCCTTTTTTATAAATATTTTCACATTTTACAGCTTCCTTTTTTTTTCTGACTAATAATTTTAGGGTTTTCTGCTTTTTTCTCCATAGATTTGCAATATGCATGTAATTACGAAGCTTCATGTTTATAGAATCAACAGTTCAATCATAAATGTTAAAAAAAAAAATGTTTCCATAGTTACTGACTTAATTATAGCGGGTATTTATGGGCGCTTAAATTACCATAGCAACCGAAGTCATTTCTAAGCTTGTTCGGGAGGAGCCACTAAATTATGGAAAAGGTTTTCTGAATTGAAAATGATTGTTTTGACGTATTTTTTTCATTTGTATATGGAAAAAGTTCGCTTTATTTTTTCAACTTATAAATGCTTTGCTTTTATGCTTTGTATACTTTGCTTTCGTATACTTATCATTTTTATTATGTTTGGTTCATTTTGTCAAAAAATGCTGGTCTGGAGCTGATCCCAACGGAAAACTTCCTGAAGAAACTTTTTTTTAAATATCAAGGTAGATAAAATTGATGTCCACGCCCAACCGATACGTGGTTGAATATCCCAACTTTCCCCTACAACAAAACATTAATTTTCCCAATAAATTATGTTAACATAATAAATATTTGGTGAAAATTTGGTGAAGATCGGACCAATATTATGGCGGTAGCGCCAAAAACAAAATTTCAAGCGGACCGATCTCCGCCATTTTTGGGAGTTTCGAAAAAAGCTCTCGACATTCTTAAGATAAATATGTGAAGGAGATTCTGTAAAAATTTGGTGAAAATCGGATGGAAATTGCGGCCGTGAAGGAAGAAGTTATACCTGATTTCACTATTCACTAAATAATTATCAGAGCTATTATTTATGGCCTCATACTAATTTTTAGGGCTCAATGCCCCTTTTTGGTGGAAAGGGGGTTTCTTGCAAATTCATTGAAAAAAAAACGGTGGTTTTTGACTCCGATTTTAGGTTTTCTGATGGAATTTTACGTTAACTTTCTCAAAGAGGAACATTGTATTACCTCCATGGTCGGTTTTGGGGAGATTTTTTTTTTTTTTTAGAAGAAATGACTAAAGAATGTTTTGTGTAAATTTTGTATCAATAGAATTTTTTTGTTTTGTTTTTAACGAGGAAAACTATTATTTTTGCCTTCTCACGCTGACTGGTGGTTATGTAGTAAATTTGAGATTTTTTGGAGTAAAGAAAAAACTTTCAGCTAGAAATTATGAAAGTCTTCGCCCAGCCAGGCCACACGTAACGGGCTTAAAAAGCCTTCTTTCTTACATGATTAGGTCTTTTTTCCATTTAGCATTTTTGTCACAAAAACGATAATTTCATGTCAAAAACCGCAAAACTTCCGCGACAAAATGTGTTCTATTTTTCTGAATATTTTCTTCACGTTTTCCTCATCTAAAAATAAATTTGATACGATATATCGCGTATAGGATGTGAGTGTGCGCTATTTCGTTTTTAAATTTCGAGCTAAAAAAATGTCTCTCATCCAACAAAATTTATTTCTACACATGTTTTTGTCTGATTACACTAATCAACAGGTTTTACCTGTTTTATTTATCGTAATTTTTTCCCCTTGTTGAAGTGACGTTTGTTATGTATTAAATGTTTAAGAAAACCTTGAAATTCTTCAGGTTAAACAGTTCAATAAACCCTTTTTTATGTGTCAATAATGAAAATGCTTGTTTTTCCCTTATATTTTTTTTTATTGAATAATATTAGCATCGAATTTTCTTCGTTGGTCGATACGTATTGTAAATTTTCTTATTAATTTTTTTTATCCTTGACCTGTTGTCGATTTCCACTTGTAGATGTCAAATACGAATGCAGACGTGATTGAAATTATCTTTTATATTTAAAATATACGTTGATATTTAAAGGGTTTTGAATTAATGCGTGAAGGACGACTGGCGGTGGCAGACGTTGAAGTAGCGCTTTTCAACGTATCAACCGTTCGACCGTGACCATTCTGATGGGTTTTTATTCAAAAAACGCGAAGGTTCTTTTTAAAATTCAATTTGTCCGTTTAGGTATTATATTATGTAGTAATAAGTCAGGGAATTGGGGTTGTTTAATTAAAAGTAAAATCGTTAAATGGATTGTAAAGTTGAAGTATGATATAAATATGAAAATTGAGTTATAAAGTGTCAAACTCCACTGCAGAAATGAAATTTTCTTCTTTCTGCTTGTCCCACATTTGGTTGACAACCTAGGACAGTTTTTTTTCCGTCTAAGAATTCTGAAAATTATGTGAAAAGTCCATAAAGCTTTAAGGGTCCATTAAACCACTTAATATAGCGGCGTTTTTCTTCAAGTTTTGCTCCAATTTTGCGGGGAAAAAGTTTGTTTTTCAAAAAATTTATTTTTGATTGCGCTGCAAACGAAAACCCCAAAAACAAGAGAAACTATACGAAGCTAATATCGTATTTTTTTCAAGTTTTTGAATTTGCTCCGAATTCACAAAAAATTTACTGTGGTTAGGAAAAAACTTTCTTTTCTTTTAGCTTTATTAAACACCCATAAATTTAAGTACAAACGCGTTTTATCGAATTGTTTTTATTTCGATCTTAAAAATAATGATTAAAAAAGTTGACGTTTTTCTTCATTTTTATGGTTTTTGAAAACAACTGTAAAAAATCTAAAGCCAAATCAAAAAGAAAAATTTTTTAAACAACAGTTTCCTCCTAAAACTGGAGCAAAACTTGAAGAAAAACGACTTAAAACGATGTTTCAAAAATTGAAAAGAAGTTAAAAACGCCTGCTTACTATCTCCTACATTTCACGAAATCGCCAAGGAGAGCTTTAAAAACGCGCGCGCGAGTGAGTTGTCACCTCGACATAAAGCGGGACATCCAGTAGATTTTTTTTGTTAGAGATCTTGGAAATTCGAAATCCTTAATTATTCATTTTAGAAAGCAATAAAAATTTTATATCCTTGAGTGAATTCACATGCAGCCTTGTTTAAATTCTACAGGTGAATATTTAAAACTGTTACCTTAAAAGGCTTTAACTCAATTAATTAATACTATAAAAAAAACGATAAAAAAAGGTAAGAAAATCGATCCACGAATATCGATCGTAGCCTCAAAGGGGGAAGAGACACATAAAAGCTGACTAAAAGATGCTATGGCAGCAAGAATGCAAGACCCTCGTTTGAATTAATTCTATTTCGCTATCTTTTGGTTACTGAAAGATAGTTTTTCTTTTTATGTTTTCAATCGAGATTAATTCGTTCTAAACGTGTGCTATGGCTAATGAATTCCAAGTTCTATCACGATTTACGCTTCCGTACTTGTGCCCTCGTTTAATTAAAAGCGATCCGGAGGAATTTGACTCATTTCAATTTACAAAACGAAGGTTATCGTCGGCAAATCTGAATCGGGACGGTCACGATATCCTCCGAACCGTGGCATAGAAAATTGAATATCGAGATTTAAAATAAATGGGGACTTTTTAATTTTTTGCTCGATTTAAAATTTAAAACGAATGATTTGTCCTTCGGGGCTGTTTAATAAAGAATCTGTGAGTTCATGACTGAAAAAATTAGAGATTCTTGACCTATAGGACTGTTTTTAAATGGAAAAAAACAATATTTAACTAATTTTATCTTAAAAAATAGTTTTAAAAAATTACCTTTTTGAAAAATTACTCTACGTGATCCAAACAAATGAGCCATTAGTGCCGAAAATTCCTTTAACCTTGAAAAAAGACAAATTGTAAGGTGTTAAAATTTTCTCCTATGGCGAGATATCACGCTGGGAACTTGAAAAGGTCAACTTTTAAGCTTTACGATTAAAAAAAAAATTGTTCAAACGATTTAATGAGTTTTAAACAAATTGCGTCCGAAGAAAGGGTACTATCTTCTCTATTTTGTATTCTCCGTGTGTAAAAAGGGGTATTGGCTAAGTGAGTACGTGATTATAATTAATGATGGGCAGGAAGCAAAGCGCCAAAAGTGCGTTTTCCACGCGCTCCGAATTAATGACGGAGATTCCGCGAAATCTCGCTATTTTCGCCTTTTTTTTCCAATCTGGCGAAATTGATTATTTAAACTTCTTTATGATATGCCGCGGGGGCCTCACGACAATTTACGTCAATCTCCCTCACTTTATAAATACAAGTGAAAGTGGATCGGGTCCAAAGGGACGTATCTCATCGCTCCCCTTCTTTTTCTATAATTATATTCACCCGATATGCTAATATTCGTCCTCCTGTGAATTTACGAGCTATTCTAATTTCTTTGACCGTTGAGTGAAAGTCACCGGTGATCTATAGGCATATGAACTCCGAAAAAGGGAGTCGATAACTTCTGAGTCAGTAACTCGATAGATTAGTGCTCGATTCTTAATCAAAATCTCAAACTTTCTCTGGAAAAATTTCCAAGTACTCAGGGGAAATTTTCAAACGACAGAATAAACCTCTAAAATTGTGGATCCAAGTAGCAAAAAATCAAGCAAAAAGGAGTGGATGCTGCTACCCTTTAGCCACCTAGAGACCCCTCAGTTATTCGGGCTTTCAAGCTAAAACGTAAAAAAATAACTGAGATTTTTCATTATCTTAATTGTCTCCAGTTTTATCTATAGCCCACAAATAAATCATCTGTACGTCCTAAATAAATATCCAGGAATTTATCACGAAATATTTTCGTAACTCAAATAAAATAGGTCGCGCTTTTAGGTAAGAGTGTAGCCATGGTCCAGAAACTCTTGAATGGACTCCCTATTGTACTCTCTACGAGCCGTGGATGATCGATTGGTCCCGGCCTCTTGTGCAATATACGAAAGGGGTTCGAAATTCTCGAATTTCGCGGATAGAATGCCTTTCGAAAATTCCCTAATGTAAGCAAATGCCAAGTCTTACGGGGTTTTATAGGTTGTGGATGATGGAAATTAAGAAATTTCGCCCGAATCGTGCTGCGATTTCGAAACTCAATCATCTTCTTAGGCAAGACCTTTTGTTTTCTATCATAAAAATATCCATTTCTGTCTACTCATTGGATAATTTCTAATTGATAGACGTGTTTTAAATTCAAAATAAAACTTCAACTTTCCAGAACTCCCTAAAAATGCGATATCGGTTTTTTTTCTCTCTCCAAAGAGTTAAATTAACCAAATTGGCTTAATTGAACGCATTGACCTTATTCCATTCGTACTAATTATCGTATTTTTTTTCCACAGAAGCAGCTGAGGTGCTATGATGGGAGATGATGGTAGATCTCAGGAACAGATCAGGCATCTGTCTCCTAATATTAACAAGGTGAGTCTCATTTTTCTTCCTTTAAATTTAAAAACTTCTCCATTTTTTCTTCCACAAAACAAACATTTCCAAATAAGAAATTTCGCTACGTTCGCGATCTTGAAATATGTGTCTCCCATTGTATAAAATGAAAATGTCGGCTTTTTTTACGTTAATTCATGGTCACGTGTTTATTTTAAATTATCCAGGATATTTACTAAAGTCTTAATTTTCTGGTTTTTGTCACGTTGATTTCAACCTTGAAAAATTTTTTTCCTCAAAAACTTAATATTTTTTTGTGGATTAAACAGTTTATCAAACCTTAATTATCATGTTTTCAAAAAATCAAACGTTTTTATCGTAGCTATTTAAAAAAAATATCTTAAAAAAATATTGGTTTTTGTTGGATTTTGAGCCTTGAAGAAAAATCTCGGTAAAATAGTTTGAAGGACAAAAGGAAATTAAAAATTTTCAAAATAGGAAATCTAAATTATAACAGTTATGCAATTTTGAGTTGGAAAGGAGAGTGGATTCGTCCATTGTTTTAACATTCAAGGAGACTTCAAAATGTTAAAACCGAGATGATCAACCGGGTATGGTCACGAAGTCTACCCATGTAAGGGTTTACCCCACGAGTATTGTCGTATAGCAAGGGGGGGTTATCACCTGACTCTTATCAGTTGGCGAGGATTCGAACATGTAGGTTGACTCAGACGTTTTCAAAGATAAAGGTTGTCGCCCCTGTGTCAACATTAAGAAAGTCCGACGTTCACTTTCTTAACTATTAAAATAAAATTTTATAAAATGTTTTTCTGTATACTACATAATCGTTATGTCGATACTATAGCGTGAGTGTCCGACACGTGGTTGAACTTGTTTCTTTTTCAAAAAGAAATAATTTTTTTTTGTTTAATTTCAAGATCGTTTTAAAGTGCTTCATGTTATAATCTTGAAGCTATTTTTGTTACGAATTATCGCCTTTGTTAGACGGGACATTTTTTGAATATGAATGAGGCAGTGTTGACCTAGGCAGAATTTTTTTTTCCTTAAAACGAACGTTTTTATAGATGTTTTATAAGAAATTTGACTTTTAAGTCACTGACGTAGAATCATTATTTTTAAACTGAAATCAACAGATTACACCTGCCTGATAGGCACCTTGCGTAAAATAATCGAATCTGGAAAAGCCTCCCCTCTTGAAAAACACCCCTTTTGTCGAGGGGTCGTTGCACCCTGACGTCATCCTTGATTCACGACGTCATTTCGAGGGAGACCGTATATTTTCCACCCTCGCCAACCCTTACGATTGATCGCATTAAAGTTTAAAACGAATTTAGTACTGAGTGCTTTTATAGAAAATTATAGAAGAGGATGACTTCATGTATAACGTCATCTTTAATAATATCACTGAACTTTAATCTTCATTTCCAGAAAACAATAGCTTAATTTTTTGTCTACTGACCGTGAAACGAGGCCATCTTAAGGTCTCTTAAAAAGTGAAATTTTCTACTGTGCAAAATCCGTGGTTGAAAGTGTTTCCGTTACGTACAAATTGATTTTAAACACTTGTCATCCGGCTAATTCGCATTGTCGGTGTGATCTATGAGGCACTTTCACTTCCGATTATTTATACCTAGAGCGATCGATCTTTCCGCTCTTGCATTCGTTCGTAACTTTTTTTAGTTCTGAGTGGTACGAAGGACAAATTTCTTTTTTAAAACTTCATTAAACTACTTCAAGATGGCCCTCATTTTTCGAATTAGTTGGTCAACTCTTCCTGAGCGCAAAATAAGTTCCTGTTTATTGTTATTTTAAAACCTTGATTTACCTTTAGATCAGTTTTCACTGTATCCAATCAGTAACAAACCGCGAATTGCCAAAGACCTTGGTTGTCGGTTATGCAAACCTTGAAAATTACACGTTAGTCATCCCTAATCCTCACGTTTCCTATTTCATGTAATTTTGAACAATCGTCCTATGACCCCGTCCTACGAGTGCTTTATTTCTCGTTTAATTTGCCATTTCTACGGCCCATGTTTTACGCTCGAATCGTTCGGGGTTGGGGAAAATGTTAGTGCGCTTTTGATATTTGAGGTGACCTTTAAGGGTGACGCGGGCGTATGACGTCACCGTAGTGCTTGTGACGACGTCATTTCAAATCCAGACTTGGCACGAGACGGTCTCTCGCTTAAAAATAGAAAACGGGGGAAAGAAATTATAACTAAAATGCTCTAAGGTACGTAAAATAGAGGTCGCTGTACATTTTTCTTCTTCTCTTTAAACAATCTATCACTGAATTAACCTTTACTTTTTAAATGCCATTCTTGACTTTATGACATGAAAGTGGTCATACCCTTAAAAGTACGTTATAAAAAAAGTAAATTAAAAGCAAAAATGTTAACGATTTTTTAACTTTATGCGACTCTTTCATAATAAGACGGAGAAATAACCTAGTTTTCTATTCACACGTTATAAATCTCGTTGCCGGAAGCGTTTAATTATAAGAAGATTCTTGCTCCCTAAAATACGACATGAAAGAAATAGGTTTATATAGCGTTAAACAGGAAATGTGTTCCACGACTCTTGTCTCGGGAATCTGTATGTGCTTCAGGTTTGGCTTCTGGCCCAAAGAGAAACGCCCTGTATTGGAAATATGTCGGCCGGCATGAAACCTTAGAATAGAACTTTGAATAAAACTATGACAACGCGTGTCAAAAGGCCTTTTTGTTAAATTGCTCCCCTCACCCTTTCTAGGGTTCCACACAGGGATGATTTGGGCTAATGACATTCTAAGATGAAAACCCTTCCCGCGTTTGTACTGGCCGTTTTTTCAAATTTAAATACGAACCCCCGAGGGCTCTCGGTAGCTATGGGGACGGCGTTGTTATGGCGCCTTCTAGATCAATATTGTAGTATGACTCAGTTTGTCCTTGGAACCGGAGACACCATTCATCCTTCTTGACCGAACCGCGGAAATCCGGAAATCCTTTAAACCTCTAGAACATGGACAAAACGGTTTCTCTTATTTACCCCATTAGATATGTCGGAAGATTTTTTCCATCATCTGCATCTCGTAGGCTACTCTTAGGTTCTTTATATCGTAGGGTTTTTACATTAAATAATATAAATTAATGAGATTCTATTATTTAAAATGCTATAAATATTAGTAGGCAGTCTAGCCGTCTGCCTCGTGTCTGCATTTTATTTTTCAATCCTTTCGTTTCGGTTTTAGAAATTGATACATTTAGCTGCAGCCGTCGTTTTTAATCTACGAACGGTTTGACATAATTGTGAATCACGTGCCATATCGAATGTCGACATAACTGGCCGTAGCCTCGTTTGTTCTCCACCCCTCGACTGTCGTCGGCTACTGATTTATTTCGACCGAAATTTCTTTTTAATTTCAGTCGGCTTGGAGGACGTTTGATCAAGGAACTTTTCGCCCTATCCTTGACTCTTTTCAATTATTATCTTAGCCAATTTTGAGGTCGAACTTATCTTTTAAGCATTTTTATCTATCCCTCCCGTTATCACGCCTTTATTCTTTCCCCTCGTTTTTAATCGTCTTTGGGGGTTCCCTTCTCCAGATGGGAAATCGTTGAAAGATTCGGGTCTCTTTCAATCTGATACTAACGGTCGTTTCCTCGTAAATAAACGTTCCCACCCTCGGTAATCCACGGGTGACTTCGGTCCTAGTTCTAAACCATTAAACCTTAGAAGAGAGGGGCTCTTTTGTCGCATCGGATAAGAACCCCTAGAGCAAACAGTAGCTTGAAAAAACCCTTTTGATTTTAATAATTCTTTGAAGCGTTAACAGTAGGCATTGTATAAATAGCTCTTTTTTAAGCTTCAAGTTTTTTAACTTAAAAAATGCGTAATAAAATTTTTATTTGATAACCTATGACCTTTGCCTTTTTTTATCTTGTCTGCATACACTAAATGAACGTTAAATACTTGTTACCTTTTATAAAAATCCATTAGATCTCCTTTTTGAGTTCCTTAAAGAAGTTTATTGTGATACCCTCGACGGCGGGTTTTTGGGGAGGGTCAAATCGATTATTGATCTTTACCGACAACTTTGTCTGTGGTGCCGGCCGTCCGTAGCATTTTTTTTCCGGAAAACTTTACGGCCACAATTTCGACCAATTTTCACCAAATTTTCTTTAGTCGGTGAACAAGAAACTAACGAGGGCGATTTTTGAATTTCGAAAAAATGGCGGAGATATGTCTGTTTGAAATTTAAAAAATTCGCTTCGCCCAACCGTCGGTCCGATTTTTACCAAATTTTCACCAATCAATCTTAATATTATCATTTTAGTTGGGAGAAATTTCACACTTCCACCCGCTACGAGAGGGACCTCCCTTGGGCAAAAATCCCATTATTTCTACCTTGATACTTAGAAAATTTTCGACAAAAAAACTTTAAATATTTTTTGAAAACGAAAAAAATCTCTCTCCGTTATACTTCCCTCCGTTACACTTCCCCTCCTTTATACTTCCCCCTCCATTCTATTTTTTCGTAGACAATGGCAACCAGAAATCAGAAAGTTTTTCTTTGGAGTAAATCGATGTAGTAGTTTCGATTTGGTCGTAGGTCCCCATTCCCGTTTTTGAATCTACCTACTGCGGTGAGATTTTTACTTCACCAAGACAAAGGTCTGAGCGATTTTTCTTTGTTTCTCACGTAGGCGTACTTTCCATTTACTAGAAACGCTTTTAAATCAATTTTTCGACAGTTAAATATCGTTTAAAGAGGAAATTGAACCGAGTGTGGGCGGTTGATACGATTTACAATCGAACTCAAGAAAAATTTCTCTTCGCACAATTTTTTTTACCCACATCGTGTGGATTACACATTATTTTATTATTACATATTATTTTATTTATTAGTGGATACGCTTTTGCTCCGGAGCTGACCTCAGAAAATATAGGTCAGACAAAGACTAACGGACGCGAGTCAAGGGTCAAGGTAACTCAAATGTCAGCCTTTTCCTACTATGTGTAGTTTTAAAAATCTCTTAATTCGAACTATTTTAAGAGCTGATTTTTGCCGTTTTTATCGTCGTTCATCGTCAAATAATAGCCGGCACATATTAGGAAAAAAAAGTCATTTCCCCCTGGAGCACAAGGCGTGCCTGCAATTTTCGCGATATCAACATGCAATTTCCGATAAATTTTACGGTCGAAAATTGAAAATGATGGGCCATTTAAGAAGCGAAAAAAGCTCTTTTCAAAATGTAAATCGTGCATCACCGTTATCGGGTTAGATCCTAGATGTGCCCTCGTCAACCCACCTCTTTGAAGCGGCGTTACTCGCACAGAATGCAAAAGGCAGTTTCCCGAGATGCCTGACCCGTTTTAAGGTACTCAAACTGGGGCAGACGCTTACGTCATTTACAGTTAGCTCTTATGACCCTTTAAAACCGATAAAGTCCCAACCTTTTTTTTGCTGTGCTTTCTTGAAATCACAATAAAGAACATTAAAACGGTAAAACTATTCATCCGTGTTGAAGTGAAAGTCTAGCCACCTTCTAAAATAGTTCATTGTTGTCTTGCTAATTGCTATAATCGTGCAGAATGCAAATATCTCTTTAGTAAGACGTACGAATACCTTTCACCTTCGTTTTGCACTCAAGAAAATTTCTTTATAATCGAATTACTTTCATCGTTTAAAAATGTCGGAGTCTCTCCTTCACGAATTTTCCGTTTTCTAATGCTTTTATTTGCTCGGGATGAAACTCCCAAATATCCGCATTTTAGTACGTGGGAAGCCGCCAAAAAGTTAGTCTCTTGAGAAAAAAACCGATGACATCGCCTTCAAAGGTTCTTTCTTGGCTGCAGAAGGCCTGAATCTTGACGGCCTTGCAAAATGGTCTTATCGTGCGCAAACTGGATGATATCCACCATTTTTGAAAAAATGAAATCGCGCAATCGCCTCATTGATCTCTTAATTTGTTCTAAATGAATCTGTAATCAGACAAAGCGTGATTAGAAAACTAATTTGTACCTTCTCATGGTTTCTTTTAAACGCTGGTTTAACGTAATCAATTAAAATCGATAGTTAAACAGTTAATTAAACGATTCTTCACCTGTTACACGTCGAAGACAATGGGCCCTCATCACGTTCCAATAAAAGTTCCCTGTTATGGAAAGGTTTTTCTTCGCACTTTCACCACGAAATCATTAGCATCCTCTTCCTCCGTTGACCTTTATGCTTCGTACTCCCTTTCACTTTGGTCTCCGAGACAAAAAAGAATCTTAAAAAAATATAACGAGAGTAAAAAAAAATCCGGAGCAGATTCGAGATTAAAAAAAACACAAGAGATTTTTTTTGCACGACCTACTCTCGTGTAAAAATAAACGCTTTGTAATTATCTTGAACTTTCTTTTCCTCAAGATATTTTATATTGATGAGTATTTTTAAACTTCCTTGTTATCAGGAAGCTAAAAAAGATTAAAAACCAATATTTAATACATCACATGAAAGCCCTTTTTGTTTATAGATAAACGTCTTTTATGAGGGTTCTTGACCATTGTAAGAAATCATGGTTTCTGTCACGTCTCTTCGTGCCCTTTATGTGTACCATAAGGATTAGGACTTGATTTCACAAAAAAAAGGCCTCTTACCTTATATGTCTCAGTTCTATTCCGTTTACAGACATGTGTACACTCATGACAGACCCTCGTCTCTACAATCTCCTTTACTTTGTTTATAAGGTAAAAATTAACCTTGATCTTTAACTATTTCGCTTCTCCCTCGGGGATATGCACGCGATGGCTCAGGTGGAAACATCATTTGTAACCACTTGTCCTGATTGGATTTATCTAGGCCAGGGGGGTGAAGAATATTTCTGTCTCATGATTAATGGTCCATTTACTTGTCTTATTTTTAAACTGAACTATTAATACTTTTTTTTCGCTTCTTTATAATATTTTTATTACAACTTAGTGAAGTTATGTATCCTTGACATACAACCGACCAAGGGAATGCAGTCTAACGTCATCTAGTTCTTCAGACTTCTTTTTACAAAAGAATTCAAGGTCTAACCCTTAGAAAATTACGCGTTCCTGCTACTTTTTTTGTTAAGTTTTATCGGCCTGAAATCACACTTTGTCTGGTTTAAATCCAGAGATTTATGCTTCGAAGTCCACGATTTTACGACTTTTAAAACCGAAGGGTTGAGAATAACAAAAAAAAAGAGGGGAAATAAAACGATTTTTTATTACCGCTCCCCTAGGGGTTGGTCGAAGATAAATTACACATTATATCCAATCTCAATTTTTACTTTTTAAATTTTTTTTTATGTCCTTCAAAGAACGAAAATAGGATCCTTTCCTCGCTCTGTCAACCACTTGGGAACTTGTATCTACTCATTAGCGTGAGATGTCTACCGTTTCTAACTAGAACGATAAAAATATAAAAAAAAAAAATTTATTTTTATTCCAACCGTTTAAGGTTTTATTTGTGAAAAAATTTTTTCGCCCTACTTTTCGCTATTTTTATATCGCACTTAAAGATGGCACTGATGATGAGAAACACAAGTTTTGAGTCCTCCAAAATCAACAACTTTAAAATAAACTGTTTTACATGTTTTATTTTCGATTTGAGATAGCTCAGAAAAAAAAAACACCTTACAAGATTATAAGGTTCGATGATTGCTGGTTGCATCTGACTTTGCATAATCTTGGCAAATATCACGGTCAGTAATTTGAAAATTTTATTTTTAGATTTTTCAAGTCAGATATCGAATACTTTCAAAAAATATCAAAGACACTTTCTGTTGTCATTAATATTCTTGAAACGCAAAGGAATAAAACGTCACTTTTACTCTTCAACTTGTTCATTATCCGAGTCTCTTACGGCATCGATCATCGTCAACTTTCATATTCTTGACCTTGAAAATGTACAAGTGTTTTCTCTAGGAAAAAAATTGTTTATGAATCTTTTCATGATGTTCTTTGTCCTTTGTGGAAGCCTTCGGGCGGCATCCTGCAAAAAAAGGTTACGCTTCGGTGACTGCACTTGATGGGATGATATGTGGTCAAACTTGTCGCTACATTCAGATTTCTGTATTCGTCGAGCAAAATCATACAGCTCAAAAATAATTAGGTTAGAATGTATGGAAAAATAGTATCAGATTGTAATTCTAAAAAATGCTATTAGGTGTACAAAATGAAACTCGGCTAAAATCTACAAAATTCAAATTTACCCTTGGCTGAGTTTCATTTTGTACACCTAATAAATAAAAATTGTAGGAAATTTAATTTCTATAAATTTGTACTTAATTATTTTTTTCTAGGATGCACCATTTTGGAAAATAATTTTTTTTAAAAAATTTATCTTGAAAACAGTCGTCCTAGAGAAAAAATGAATAGAATAAAAATTAAAGAGAATTGAATTTCCAACTGATTTTATTTAGTGCATTTTTCAATATCTGTAACGGTTTACGATTTACAAGCCTTTAAAAATTAACCTTCTTAATGGTTATACTTCAATAACCTTCTTACACGGAGAAGGTTAACTTTTGATGGACTTTAACGCGTAAAATGTTCAAAATTTTGAAAAAATGAACTACTAGGTGTACAAAATGAAACTCGGCTAAAATCTACGAAATTCAAATTTACCCTGTGGCTGGTTTTCATTTTGTACACCTAATAAAATCAAAAATTGAGAGTAAAGTTTAGTGAAGTGCTCTCGAACCCCCTGGGTTGAATTTAGATTAAAAAGAAAGACGTCTCGGTTTTGCTGGTTTTTCTTGAACGCCTTTGAAACTTTTAAATTGCGTAATATCAACGGAGAAACAATAGTTACGTCCTGAATACGTCATGGTCTGTTTCGCCTAAAGTCGAAAAAAAAAAAAAAAACGGATTTAAAATGATTCTACAAGTTCTATGGTAATTTCGTTCCTCCGGCTCTAATTAATGGCGTTCGAAAAACTGTTGCCCAAGAGGTTCGGAATGTGCTCTGAAAAGATTTCATCATTTTTCGTAGTCATGATTATAAGATCAATAAATAGTTTGTACCCTTGTTGAATTGTATGGCTGAAAGAGAAAAAAGAATTTAAAAAAGGGTCGATCCTTATCGATTTTCGAGGCTAAAATTTTCGAATCGCCGTTCACTCGGTCATTTAAATCACGAAGTACCCCTCCACGACACGTTCCGTGTGAAATCGGTTACTTCTTTAAAGGCCACGTTTTCTTATAATTACCCGGTGCTAGAACTGTCAACGGTTTGACGGAAATTATTTCTGAAGTCACGATTATTACAAAAAAGAAGAAATCTCTCGGCGGTAATAACATCCGTGCGCGGCGTTCTATCGCGGAGACGTTACGTTTTTTTGATAAGTGCTCATTTTAAAAATTCTTTTCTCTTTGGGTTCTTTTATGTCCGACGCGTTACAATTCACGTCTTGAATATTTATAACTTTACCTGTATAACTCAATTGCGCCGGCTAATAAACAAAAAAAAACCTTAAATATGGATAAGCTTTTAATTTTTTTAACAAGTTATTAACTATCTATTCATAGCCTCCAAAAGCAGCCCACAGCCCTCTTCACACCTACTCTGGCCGGTGATTTTTGGCTATCCTCTTTCGACTTGGATTTTATAGCCGAATAATCTATCACCCAAACGCCTCCTGGTTAGGTTAACTGCGCCTTTCTTTTAAGAAAATCATCATCAAAGATGCCCTTGAGGCCCTCTATTCCATTTGAAAAGTGATATTTGTGATGCGTGAATCTCCAGGGCGATACACGCCCCGAACGCCCATGGGATATGGCCTTTTTCCATTGTTGCTCAAAATGGTTTTTATCCGTATTCCCGCGCCGTGAAAAAATTAAAAGGATAGCATACCTCAGTTTAGGAATCCCTAGGTCCTTCGGCGGTGGCTGGCGGGGTGCTTGCCGCCAGGTTTTTTATGGATAACCTGGGAGTTGGTTGGGGAAAAAATTGATATTTTTGTTAGTTTTCGGGTTTACTAAAAACTGTTTTTGGCCTAATGTCAGATTTTAACTCGGTTAATTTCAACCCTCTTTCTTCATCGTCTTGGCTGAGCTTCCATCAAATAAGACTTTTCGTCTATCAATGCGTGCGTGTTTCCAGTAGTTTTCGTTGCTTAAAAATTTAGTTGAGAAAGTTAATCCCATATATTGGATTTTATGAGAAATATACTTTCTCCTCTATACGATAAAGAGCGTAATTTAAATTTATAAATCAACCAGTTTTTTTATCCCTTTTATATGTTAAGCAAAGGTGTTTTTATATGCATTCCGCAATAGCTTGGCAAGCATCGAAGATTTTATAGATGATTAGAAACTTTAGTCAATCACTCAACCTTTTATTGTGAAAAAGAAAAAAATTTAAAAATATTTCAACGGTTAAAAAATGTAAATACGTGGTTTTTGTTCCGACTTTCGAACCTGTACGATTAGCATCTTCAAATAAATTTTTGTCTCGTGGCAAAGTTCCAATGCTAATTTACCGTCTTTTTTTGATGAGTTTCACCCTCATATTTGTTTAATTCATGTCAGAAAACAATTTTTAAAACTTAATTTTATTTATAGACTGTTTAATTTATACCTGTCGAACTGCCAGTCTAATAGGAGCTTTAAAAAAAATACAAAACGCATATGCAAATTTTTGTTTACATATTTTGTGTCCTTGATTTCAAAACTCATTATGTAAATTAGTCTGAACCTTAATTAAATTGAAAAAAAGAATTTAGACAGGGAAGAAATGTGTTATAGGGGACGAATAAATTAGTTTCGGGGAGAAAGAAAAAAAATGACGGGTTGAGATATGTCGACGTGGGAGCTCTCACAGTAGCTGACGACTCACTCATAGACCGACATTGAAATATGTTTCTCTACGTTTTTATAGTTTTTAGTCAACGATAATTTTTAAAATGGAAAAAGGGAAGTTTTTTGAAAATCCTGTTCGACAATTTATGGGTCCATTGTTGACTATATTCCCATGTGTATGGATGTTACATTGTTTTCAATCTACTCGTATCTACCCTCTCGCTGTGCACATCGTTTCACACTTGTTTCCAACCACTACAGAATCTTTATTTGTTCTTTCAGATCGTTCAATTGAGAGAAACATGAGTAAATCAAACCTTCCAATAAGTACTTATTAAAAATGCAAATTAGAGAGAGAAAAAAAAATTATGAGTCTTCGAAATCTCACATCATCCTTATAAATAAAATATACAACTTTCCTTCTCACACAAAATTTTCTCTTATTTAAAAAAACAAGGAACTGATATTTGAACGTAATTATGTCCAATTAAAGGTGTTCTCAGGTTATTTATTAGCCTAAAAAGAAGACGGTAGCCACAAAATGGTTGTCCTTGGCCAGAAGCTGTTTTAACAGACGATAATTATTAAAGTACACGTTCCCCAACGACTTCTCGTGTAGGTATAGTTTTTTTCGGCTTAAGGAAAGTCTTTTTGTAATTTTAAAATACTCATTATTTTCTAAAATGTTTTTTACTCAAGAATGTCGATTGCTTTTCTAGATACTGCAGATTAAAAATTAGAATGCTATTGTGTTTAAACGGTTCTGAAATGATTTTTTATTAGGTGTACAAAATGAAACTCAGCCACAGGGTAAATTCAATTTTGTAGATTTTAGCCGAGTTTCATTTTGTACACCTAGTAGTTCATTTTTTCAAAATTTTGAACATTTTAGGGTTAAAGTCCATCAAAAGTTGACCTTCTCCGTGTAAGAAGGTTATTGAAGTATAACCATTAAGAAGGTTAATTTTTAAAGGTTTGTAAATCGTAAACCGTTACAGATATTGAAAAAATGCACTAAATAAAATCAGTTGGAAATTCAATTATCTTTAATTTTTATTCTACTCATTTTTTCTCTAGGACGCACTGTTTTCAAGATAAATTTATTAAAAAAAAAATTATTTTCCGTAAATGGTGCATCCTGGAAAAAAAATAATTAAGTACAAATTTATAGAGAATTAAATTTCCTACAATTTTTATTTATAGGTGTACAAAATGAAACTCAGCCACAGGGTAAATTTGAATTTTGTAGATTTTAGCCGAGTTTCATTTTGTACACCTAATACGTTTAGAAAAAGTTTCCAAATTGATAGACTGTGGTCGCCAAACTTTTCTACGAAAAATCTGGAGATGAGGGACATCTTAATTTAATAAATTATGGTTTTTGGAGACTATATTAAGATAACTGGTTGAAACTGGTACTCCATTTATCAGTTTAAAAAATATAAAAGGCTTATTACAAGATGTCCTGTACGATTTGTGTCGGCCTAATCCAATCGCTGCTGTCCCTTTCCGTCCGCATATCCAATTAGCCTCGGGGGAGAGATCCTTTTAAAAGGATTAGAGATTCAGTCAGTGCCACGACCGCGACGAAAGCATTTCTCTAATATTCGCAGCGCTTTTAAAATACGTAATTTTTATTCAAGTGAAAGTAAATTAACAATTTTTTTCACAAGGTCTTGAATTGCTAAAATTGTCCCCTCGGGGTTTATTTTCTCCAATTAATCCGTGCATCGCCTTCGGGAGTGTTATTGAAAGCCACCGTATTGTTTCTTATATAACATCGAAAAATAACATATAAGACGTTTTATAAAATAAGGTAATGAAAGAAACATCGTGATATCTATACTTTCTACTTTTTTTGTTTTGCATTCACGTTTGTATATGAGGGAGTGCGGTTCTGTTCTCCACGGTCCTTTGGCATAGGGGTCGGTTTAACGTTGTATACCAACAATGGAGATAGGTCACTTTCGCAATTTGAAAATAAGGGCCGAAAAATTGACTCTAAGCGTAGATTTTACGTTACTGGAAAGCAACACAATTTTTTTAAGTATGACGTTTTGGCGTAAAATTACCGGTCCAACTTAGAGAAGCCTGTTTATTTAAACTTAGAAATCCTGACGCTTTCCTAGGAGATAACACGTCCTCACCAACTAACTAACCAATTAACGCGATCAACAGCCTGCCTTTCTCATAAACATTAATTTAGCTTCTAATAAAATATGTACTTGGTTTCCAATAAGAATAACACTCGAGCCAATTAAAACCCCTTACGTACATCAAATTACTATTTTTCAACATCTATTTTCTCTCTCTAAATAGCATAATATTTTTCATTTTATTATATAAGCGTTTTTTTTTATCGTGAAGACTAGAAAACTCATATTTTATTTAAAAATTCTATTAAGACTTGTGCTACTTATTTTTGATGTCAATTTATCCGCTTTTAAGTCACGTATACCTTATTTTATACGATAAGCGGGTTAGGAGATGTACCCGAACGCCCACACGTCGGTTGCGTAGGCTCGTATTGTTGAGATTCGTGATACGTTCTAGGGTCGATCCGGGGTCAAGGAGCCTTCACAAATTGAAAAGCCCTAAAGGGATTGAGGGAGAGAGACAGAAAAAAGATGCTGACTTTTCATCTAATAAGCACTGAGGTTAAGATCTCGAAAGATTGATTTCCGATTCTTTCTCCATTGTTCCCATATTTAATTCCCGTTTTATAATTACTACGGGGAATCGTTTAAAACCGCTTAAATGGTTAATGGACCACTCTCACCGCGTTTTTTCAAGGATAAACGCTTCAAGCTATTTTGTAATATTTTAAAACGTCTTGTTTCACGAGGCTACCTTAACAAAAAAAATAACTAATGCTACTCCTGGACTAAAAATTTACTGCCTGTTTAGCTATCCATTGATAGCTTATAAATTTTCCTTAATTGGTACTATTTTTCCTGAACTTAAATTTATTTTTAATAAGACTTTTCAGGATGTTGCTTATGCGTTGCTTTTTTAAAAAACTTATAAGTGTTCCTTAACTTTTAGGCTTTCCTCCATAAGGTTTCCTTCAATAGAGTTCATGTCAGGGTAAAAATTTCGCAATTCTGCAGGCCCAAAAACGAGCTTTCTTTGGTGTAAAGGCCTTTTAGTGAAATTTATCTTAGTTCTTAGAATTGCTAGCCTATAGGAAGATCTTTTTATCTTCCTTGAAGAAGTGATTGTGAAATTTTTGGGGAAGGGTCTTCCAGATCCCGGAGGGTCAAATTGATCTTTACCGATCTCTACTTTGTCTGTGGTGCCGTCCGTCCGTTGCATTTTTTTCCGGAACACTTTACGGCCACATTTTTCAACCGATTTTCACCAAATTTTCTTTAGTCGGTGAACAAGAAACTAACGAGGAATTTCAATGATTTTTGAATTTCGAAAAAATCGCAGAGATATGTCTGTTTGAAATTTTAAAAAATTCGCTGTGGCCGACCCGTTGGTCCGATTTTCACCAAATTTTCACCAATTACTCCTAAAAAATCATCATTTTTTTCAATTATCATTTTGGTAGGGAGAAATTTCATACTTCCACCCGTTACGAGAGGGACCTCTCTCGGGCAAAAAATCCCATTATTTCTTCTTCTTCTAAAACTCCCCCTACTTTATACTTCCCCTCCTTTTTTACTTCCCCCTCCGTTATACTTCCCCTCTTTAACACTTCCCCCTCCTATTGATCCTTCTCTTTCAGGAAGTTTTGGTTTTTAAGCTCTTCTAACTTGTACTTTCGTTCGAGGTTATCTTTCTTCATTTTAAGCCGGAAAATTTTGTTCAAAATACACGCTAGACGCTTTTTTTCTCCATAATTCTTCCTCCTTCTTTTACTTTCACACTCGTTTTAAGTTCCATGACCGTCTCATACCATTTATGGACTTTGTCTACAAGGTCTCTTTCCAAGTCTGGTTTACCCTGCTTCAAAAAATAACCATCAACGGCGTTAAAACTCTTGTCCACCCGGAACTGCATCATATGTAATACCCCCAAACCAGTTTTTTGTCCCTCCACACGTGTTATTTGTGCATCCTTAAAAAAAAGGGTCATGACTCATTTTACATCCCACACGTATAATAAAACGGATTGGAAGCATAAACAATAATTTTGTTTTAAACAAAATTTTTACCCGTCCTACTTTCTTTAAAGGAAATAACTTCCGTTTATAAATTTTTTTGGTGGAATCGAATAAAAATAAGCGGGCAGGTGAAACGAGTTTCCGGTGTGAAGGTGCAAAAGGCAACTGCCCTGACCCAATTGCTTCCAAGTTCCATGGCCAAGGCATAACGGACACTCGCGACAATAAATCTAAAAAGTTTTCAATTATTACAACAATAAATTTAAATCATTAATTAAAGAGTTTTAAAGAAGCTTTTTGAATCTTGTGTTAAGAAACCGTAAAAGTGAGGCTCCGAGACGTCTGCCAGTTTCAATGGCGGTTTTGATATCCTATACGTGAGATGGTCAAAGGCGTTTTAAATTCACTTTCCCCTCAACCGTTGTCCTATAAATTTTAATTTCATATAATTGTTTTTACGATAAATATAATTGTAAAGCTGGGGGTCGTAGCATAATTATTAAAGCACGCTTTGACCTTCTCTTCTTATTTAAAAGCCACGTCGACAAAAGGAGGTTCTAACCCGCGGTTAGAATGTAACTACCATTGAATCAACCCAGGAAGTAGTTTATTTTTATTGGGACTAGATTTATTGTTATGAGGTCAAAACCTTTTTATGAAATTCACTATTTGAGTGTTGAATTAACGGGAGTGAAAATCCTGTGATCGTTGAGACGTGGAATTCAGTCTGGCGTGGAACGGGTCAAACCTATCGGAAAGCCGTTCCGTCCGTTTAAAAGGCGTTATCGCTCCCTGCGCCTTTTGAACTAAAATCAATACTGTAATCGTCAAAGAGACCGCCTTCGCTCGTATGCTGTCACCTGAAATCTCTTTTTTTCTCCTTGCTCCACCCTCTTTAAAAGTCATTACCGGAGCAGAGAAAAAATCTGGGTCATGCCTGTCTTGTTTAAAATCCCTCAAACTCCGCTCAAGTTGAAAAACGTGTCAGAACCTTTTTTTAGTGATTTTTTTTTTCTCGACCACCGGACTTAAAAGACTTCATGACGTCCTTTTATTGAATGAAAATGTCAACAGATAAGACTACTCAAAAAAGTCCTATCACATCAAATTTTTTGTCTAAAAAGAAGAAGAGTATTTTCAACAACAAAAGCCCTGAAAATCAAGATAAAAGTGCATTTATTTCGACAAAAAGCCTCTTCCTTACAGAAACCGGAAAAGTCATTGGAATCTTTGAAGAGGGAAAGTTAAAAAAACTTCTCAGTTTAAAAGTGAACACGTACATGACTGATTGAATTCAATATAATACCGTGAAGGACCTTCTCATTGTTAACGTTATGAAGTTGTGAGAAGGAAAGGGATAAGAGTGTTTTGACAACCACTCAAAAGTGAAAGATGAAAACGTACTTAAAGGTTTAAGTTACAGGAGTCTTCAACGGAATGCTAATGTGTTGACTACTTCACTGACACAAGTCAAAACTTTCTACCCAGAGAAAATTGGAACTAAAATTTCGTAATTGATTTTTTAAAAATATCTCAGAATGTATAGGCTGTTATACTTTCTATGTCTTGTTAAGACTTCCTTTGTGTTTTGATATATTTTATTACGACGATAATACACACGTCAATTTTCCCTCTGTCAATTATTCTTGAAATAAAATATAACTGTGTACGCAGGGAAAGACATTCGTCACATACAAAGATGAACAAAAAAAATTCCTTAGGGGCAAAAAAAAACGAGTTTAAATCCTAAATCCCTCGGGTAGTAACTTTAAGCCCTATGCTTATTTATTATGTTTATTATTTAACATTTCGTGATCAGGGTGTTCTGAGGATCAAGTCAAAAACGCTTATGGAGTAAATATTTCTTCGTTTCTTAACCTCTAGGACCTCAAAACTACCCTCAACTTCTAAGTAAGCTATGAAAGGTCAGCTGGATGCTATAGCTTTTTAACCATCCTAGATATTCGAATTTTAGTGTATAAAATAAGGCGGTTGGCGTGTTTTAATATCACGAAACAAAAGATATCGTTGACTAGGGTCATCATTTTTCTACATCGAGGTTTTCTTCAGTTTTTGAAAATCGGAATGTTGAAGGCTAAACAGGCCTTTTGGATTTTTCGAAGAGGCGCCGAAGTTGTTTACGTTTTGCGAGAAACTAACGTTGTAAACATTGCAACCGGTTTAGACCTTGTGCCTCAAGCCTATCGGGTGAAAGTGAAGGATAGAGAGCATTTGGAGAAAAAAAAAAAATTATTTTGACTTTTGGTTTCGATTGTATCGTGACATCATAAATTTCCTCAGGACAGAACCAGTTCGACAATTTACATTTACAACAGTTTAATTATACATTTTGTAAAGGCGTCCATAAACCCGAATTTCACATTTTAAGAACTTGATGCATCCCAATTTTCGGCCAAGAAAACATTCTTTTGGATTTTCAGGAGTAATTGGGCCTTTTATTAGGTGTACAAAATGAAACTCGGCTAAAATCCACAAAATTCAAATTTACCCTGTGGCTGAGTTTCATTTTGTACCCCTAATAAATAAAACTTGTAGGAAATTTAATTCTCTATAAATTTGCACTTAATTATTTTTTTCTAGGATGCACCATTTTCGGAAAATAATTTTTTTTTAAATAAATTTATCTTGAAAACAGTGCGTCCTAGAGAAAAAATGAATAGAATAAAGATTAAAGAGAATTAAATTTCCAACAGATTTTATTTAATGCATTTTTTCAATATCTGTAACGGTTTACGATTTACAAGCCTTTAAAAATTAACCTTCTTAGTGGTTATACTTCAATAACCTTCTTACACGGAGAAGGTCAACTTTTGATGGACTTTACGCCTAAAATGTTCAAAATTTTGAAAAAATGAACTACTAGGTGAACAAAATGAAACTCGGCTAAAATCTACAAATTTACCCTACGGCTGAGTTTCATTTTGTGCACCTAATACTTAGAACTGAACTTAAAATACAGTTTTTAAGCTTTAAATCTCTAAAATGACGTTTTCATCTCAAAAATATGAAGCAATTTCTTTTTCCCAAAAGAACGAAGCCGATGAACTCTAGAATTTTCATTGTTGCCGTTATTTTCAATTTTGAGTTTTCTCTGTAGATATGGGTTTATCTTTCTTTTGTCAATCCATGGGAAGATATACCCGATAGACACGCTCCAGGAGAACCCAGCGACCATTCACATCCTTTCGGAAAAGAAAAAATTTCTTGAATTCAATGTTTCCAGTAACGTCTTGTCTATCATCACCTAGACGTAGGCGGAGGGGGGGTTGCTATAATCTTTATATAGTACGAGTATGACGTCAGGGGGTTCTTGAGTGGGGTCAACGCGGTGACCAGATGAGTCTTCGACGGCTGACTGCACTCCGCTCCGGGGTTCCCTTCCACGCCGTTTTTTTTTCCACTCTTCTCGACCGCAATTTTTTCAGGCCAGAAGCCAACAGTGTCAGTTTTAATTATTTCCGCGAATCGGTGCTGTGCTTCTAATTTTTTCGACAATAATTTTTAAAAATTATAATTATCAACAAACTTTGGTAATTATTTGGGATATTTTTAAACAAATCTTCACTAAATCCCTCCGACCTCAATTTTTTTTGCCAACTTCTATTGCACAATGTTTATAAAAAAAATTTAAATATGAGAATCGAATAAAAGAAAAAGTTTAATATCCCAAAAAGCGTTTATTTGTTTTAAAGAAGCTTCGTTTGTTTTATTTTCTCTAATGTTAGCGTAGTGCCAGTTTTGTGTACGTTTAAATACAAACTTAGTGGTCTAACTTGAAATGACCCCCAAACAAGACGAACCGCGTCAATAAGCTTTTATTTTTAAATTTTTCATCTTGAACCTTGAAAGTTTAAATTCACGTTTTAAAATTGTTATCTTAAGATTTGATTAGATAAAAAAAACCCGAAGAAGTTTCACCGGTTTTTCCTTTTTGTCTTTTTTTAAAATCCCACGGCTTTCTAATTTTTTTTGTACAAATAGTCCGGAACCTGTTTTTACGCGAAGACAAATGGGATTCAGATCGCGGTATAATTTAGTAGTTTCCTGAATAGAGGGCGGTTTTTAGTGTCAATGGTCCGAGCCAATCGATTGCATCCGACACTTCGGAGATCTCGTCTGGTTGCATTCCTTCGAAAAAACAACTTGGCGACACTTGTTTTTTATCTCTTCATCCTAATCCCAGAAAGGCCCATTTTAGTTAATAGGGAACGAAAGAACAAATTTAAATTTATTCCTCCCTTTTGACATACATTTTCTAGTTGCCTTTTTAAAAACATATAAATCTTGAATATTTTCACAGTCACTTGACCTTTTTTTAAAACAAGTCGTTATTTTTATTATTAGAATAAAAGGCTCTCTCAAGTCCTTCGTGAGAGACTTCCATTCATAATTTCGTCGAGAAACCCGTTTTTCAGGAGTCTTTAGCTAAGAGAAAGCCCTGAAATTTTGATTGATCCTCAAGAAGCTAACATTTTCTTAAAGTCCTCCTCAGCCCTTTTGGTTGTTTTACGGATTTTTCGAAACCCTTTTCGAAAAATAAAATATTTTTGTTATTAGGTGTACAAAATGAAACTCGGCTAAAATCTACAAAATTCAAATTTACCCTGTGGCTGAGTTTCATTTTGTACACCTAATAAATAAAAATTGTAGGATATTTAATTTTCTATAAATTTGTACTTAATTATTTTTTTCTAGGATGCACCATTTTCGGAAAATAATATTTTTTTTTAAATAAATTTATCTTGAAAACAGTTCGTCCTAGAGAAAAAATGAATAGAATAAAAATTAAAGATAATTAAATTTCCAACAGATTTTATTTAGTGCATTTTTTCAATATCTGTAACGGTTTACGATTTACAAGCCTTTAAAAATTAACCTTCTTAATGGTTATACTTCAATAACCTTCTTACACGGAGAAGGTCAACTTTTGGTGGACTTTAACGCCTTAAATGTTCAAAATTTTGAAAAAATGAACTACTAGGTGTACAAAATGAAACTCGGCTAAAATGTACAAAATTCAAATTTACCCTGTGGCTGAGTTTCATTTTGTGCACCTAATAAATCTTTTCTATTGAAAAATAAAATATGTTTGTTAATAGTTTTACCAAGTTATGAATTTAGAAAAAGATTTCTCTCTCTTCTTTCTCTTTTATTTGTTGGATTATTACTTTTCCCATTAGCAACATTTTTATTACCCGTAAAATTCAAATAGAGTCTTCTTCAGAATTTTTTCGCCCTCATGAATATCAGCGATTAAAGATTTTTTCTTTCATAAATATTTATATCACGCTTGACTCATGGGAAATAGTCAACCACAAAAACTTGATACTTAAAAAACCGAGATAAGATTACTAATTTTTTTTTCTTTTTTCAGGAAAGGAGGAATCGAGGTCCCCGAAGCCTTTGTTTACAACGTTCGGAAAATGGGTTCGGTTTTACTCTCCGACATTTCGTCGTCTACCCCCCGGAATCGAATACGGTGAGCGAAAAAAATCCAACCCCATGAGTCGTCCCACTAATTTTAATCCCAGACTCAATAATTATAATTTTTATCCTTAAATCAAGCCATTGTCAAAAATAAACATCGAAAGTGTATATTTACTTTAATTGTATAATTACGGGTTGTGATAATTAAAAAAAATCTAATTGAATGATAATGAAAGGAAAGAAATTGGATCTGAATTATCCTTATAAGGTTTGGATTCTGTTTAAACCGGTTTCTGATTCAGAAATTGCGTCCTTTAAAAAAAGGGTTTAAAACATTTTTCGTGATGACTTGTAAAGTCCTAGTTTCCGCGTAAAGAGAACGCCTGCCTTTGTTATTTCTGGTATAACCTGGATAAAAATCACGCACTCCTTTGTTTATTGCGGAGATAGGCTACCTATGAATTTAATCTCATGAAGAAAAAAGAGAACATTTTTTTAATTAAAAAAAAGTGTCAATTGACCACTTACCTAATCCTTTTTTTTTAACCGACGATTAAAACTTGAAATACGATCCTTTCTCTCTAGTTCACCACTGAAGAAGCTCGTATATCACATTTCTCATTAAGTCATTCCTATATTCAATGTTACATTAAAACCCTATAATTAATGTTTGTTTTTTTCTGGGGTTGTCCTGAAAAATAGATCCTTTGATACTTTTTCAAGGCTTTTGATAATAATCTGCTCTCATACACACCCTTTTGTTCGAAAGCAACTTTTTTTCTCTGTCTTAATCCGCCGTTTAATCGACAAGATCAAGGCTCTTTTACACAATCGATGAAGAATTTCTAATAAATTTAGAAAGCTGACGTAAAAAAATGGATTGGAAATCACTTCAAGGCTCAAAATCAAGCTAAATTATCGGAAAACTTGAAAATTATCGTAACTTTTATTCTGAAGTTTTTTTAAAAAAACGGCGGGGGAAAAGGGAATGACGGCCGGAAAACTGAGGGAAACGGCCAAAAACTGGATAAAGAGAAGGTGTCCAGGTTGAAAAACCGAGAAAAAGTCCCAGCAAATCTGTAAAACGAGAGTTTGTTTTAAAAATGGAGTACAGAAAGGGTAGGAAATTTAAAATATTTCAAAGATGTCTCAAAATTAGGTTTGAAACCCATTTGGAGTATTTTTTTTGGTTTAAGGGAGAAGAGGGTAACACTGTAAGGTGTCTCCTTAAGTGCATCCTCTCGGGCTCTTCTGGCTGTGCGTAGATGCGCTCTTTTGGCTTTGTAGAAGTGGAAGCGGCCCATATGCGAATCTCGAAGAAAAACACCTGAGTACAATCCACAATGTGGTTCCCGGACCACACAAGTAACCCTACCTTTCCAACCTTTTTTCCCCCCTTTAATATTTTGTTATTTATACTCTTTGGCTTATGCAAACTTGTGGTTTTTCACTTTAAAGATTTATCTGACACAGAAACATAATCTCGAGTGCATGACCCGGGATCGTCACCATATTTAGCTCGTTTCTGTATTGCGAGATTAAAGAGAAAGCGTATGATTTTATGCAAAAAAAAGCCCTTTTTGTTGCGGACGGGAGACATACGACTCCGTCCCGCCCTCCATTAAATCCGAGGCAATAATCCGTTTGCAATTAGAGCGGCTTAGTGGTTTGTCAAGATTCCGTCCCGTCGAGTGGGGGACCCGCTCGAGTAGAAGTCAAGATTCCGTCCCAGGGACCTTTGTCCACCTTAAGAAGTTTTTTGGCTGAAGAAGTTTTTTGGGCTTATATTCCTCCCGCCTTGCGACGTTACACTAACATTTGAAGAGTTGAAAGCTGAAAAACCTATGAACAATATCCAAACTTCAAATAAAAATACAAGAGCCGAATTCATTGCAACTGTATTCAGCTTGTATGCTTATAATGGCTTATAATTTTAAATTATATATTGTATATATTATATTAATAAATTATATAAAAGTTTTTGCTATTTATCCATGTTATTTAATGACGAAAACACCTTAAAAATTGGTCCTAAAGCCCCTTGGCGGAGTCTTGCCCTGAACGCCCTTTACCATTTTCTGTGCGGGACGGAATCATGACTTTCTTAAAGCGGGTAAGGGAGGTAGCGGGACGGAATCCTATGTTTCTGCTAAGCCGGTAAGGGAGGTAGCGGGACGGAATCCTATGTTTCTGCTAAGCCGGTAAGGGAGGTAGCGGGACGGAATCCTATGTTTCTGCTAAGCCGGTGAACGTTTTAATGAGGGTCCGGGACGGAATCGTAAGCCTCCCGTTGCGGACATGTGTGCTTTTTTTCCAGATCTCGAGCTCGTACTTAGAAAAGAGATTTTAACGGTAAAGAAGACACTCGTTTCCCTCTTATTTAAAATGCACAACTCGTTATTTACGTTTTTTCACGCTGGCCCTTATGGGCAAAACTGGGTAACTAATTATCCGTAGGAGCCTTGTTTGGGAACAAAAGGCGTGTTTGTGAAGATAAAATGGTAATACTTCAACCTGCTGACAAAACATCTTTTTTAACATGGCTATTGCTTTTCATTCACCCAAACGTCTATTTAAAAAAAAAATAATTAAAACACGCTCCAGTTGCCAAATCGATGTAACAGATACTAAATTTCGTGTTATTTAGAACGTAAAAAAGGCGATAAGTATTTGTTGTCCATTTTTGGAGAAGAATGGGTCATAAGATGTTTTTAAGCGACCTCCGAGGGATTTTTTTTCCTTGAAAACAGGATCTGACGTGCGACATGGTTATTAACCACTTGTGTTTTTTAAAAAATCTTCTTTATACGCCCCCATCTTTAACAATGTTTAGAATTTAAAGTTAAAAACTCGGGAAAGTAATGATGTGGTTGTTTTAGTTGTTGGCGAGCGACAGGAGGTACGGCCTTCGAGGGGGCCCGCCTGACCGTCCTATGGACACGATCTTCGTTAAATCAGTGAGGCCTGGGAGCGGAGCGGCGGTCGCTGGATTGTCCGCCGGCGACCAACTCGTGAGCGTCAACGGTGAGCCCATCACCGGCCGGACCTACGCGCAGGTCGTCCATCTCATACAAACTTCTCCCAACTACCTTCATCTCCTCGTCGTACCCAGAGAAGAAGATCTCCTCCAATTGGTAAGCTTTTTAATTTTCAACAATGTTTTTAAATCAAATGTCATTTGCCTTTCTATTGACCTCCATTATGTAAATGCGGACAAGGAGCCTTTTTGAATGATTGATAGCAAAAGGCTTCCGAATAATTTAAGTTGCCGATCGTATCTCCCACCTGTTCACACACATCTCGGCAACATACCAACTTTTATCATCCGCAAATTTTCATAACTTGGTCAATTTTTGACCCCAATGATTTCAAGTGCCAATTTCGCCCAACTTCATTATAAAAAAAGTGTTACCCATTTTTGCTTCCTTTTTAAGCTACCGTTGATTACATGAGACTTTTTTATGATTCATTATTCCAAGTTCAAATATTCCTTTTTCATTTACAGCTTCTAACCTTCTCATTCGCAAGGTAAAATAAACATAAATAATACTTAACAAAAACTTTCTTGAACCGCAACTGGACATGCGTTTCATTTAATTGTTATTGGTTTTCCAGTTTTATTGCATTTTTATTTATTTTTTACCTTATAAACCGGTACCTATATGTGTAATTTCAATATTTTATCGTCATTTCCATATAGGAGCAACTATTTCTTTATCCTATTTATAGCGCGTTGCACAATTTGGCGCTATTCTAGTTTCGTAAACAATTTTTTTTTTCTTTTTCAAATATTGCTGATGTGAGTATTTCGATTTGTTTTGAAATTCGTCGTTCTGTCCACAGTACTACGGGGAAACGGCCCACAATCCGAAGACGAACCATAGGCCGCATAGTCGATCACGTGGATCTCCTCATCATAGCCCAGCTGCTTCTTCGTCCCCGGCGAAAAGGATTGACAACAGCCCATCACGTTTCCAAGGTAACAACTTTCCCGAAAATGATGTTTAGACCTAAAGATAGTCTACAATTAGGTGTACAAAATGAAACTCGGCTAAAATTACAAAATTCAAATTTACCCTGTGGCTTTTCATTTTGTACACCTAATAAATAAAAATTGTCGGAAATTTAATTCTCTATAAATTTGTACTTAATTATTTTTTTCTAGGATGCACCATTTTCGGAAATAATTTTTTTTTAAATAAATTTATCTTGAAAACAGTCGTCCTAGAGAAAAAATGAATAGAATAAAATTAAAGAATTAATTTCCAACAGATTTTATTTAGTGCATTTTTCAATATCTGTAACGGTTTACGATTTACAAGCCTTTAAAATTAACCTTCTTATGGTTATACTTCAATAACCTTCTTACACGGAGAAGGTCAACTTTTGATGGACTTAACGCCTAAAATGTTCAAAATTTTGAAAAAATGAACTACTAGGTGTACAAAATGAAACTCGGCTAAAATCTACAAATTTACCCTGTGCTGAGTTTCATTTTGTACACCTAATAAATTGGGATATGTCTATTTTGCGCACTGTTTGTCAGTGAAAGTCCTTCAATCCATGATTACATTCGCTTATCTCCGTATCGACGTGAGGTTGAAGGGAGCTACGTCTTTAACATCATTTACGCCTTTTGTCATTTTTTCTTTTAAATCTCAAAAATAGGCCGTGGTAGTTACGCAAATCCCGTGGGAGAAAATGAAGAAGCACCTTCCGTTTCTGTTTTTTTTCATTCCATTACAATCGCAACTGTCGAGTTAATGACTGGGAGAAGAAACAATAGACTCAACTCTGCCCGTTTTCAAAACCTAAATACCGGTTGGAGGCTTTGTTATGAAAACGTAATGAGCTCATTAAGTTTAGGTTCGTTTAGCCCCAATGAGGCAACGGCTTCATTTTTAGAAACGTGATTTTTTCCCGTGCTCTATACGTCTAGTCATTTTTTGTTTTGCTAACTGGCATAAAAGCTTGTGAGAAAAATTTTTTTTCTAAATTTTTGTATTTGTTTAGAAAGTTTTCTTTTTCAAAATATTTTTCCTGATTACTTTCTCTAAATGTATTTTAATTTAAAACAAAACAGTAAAAATCCCCACCTAGAAAGAAGCTCTAAAACGTTAGTGAAGCCCCTACTCTTCCCCCACGAAAAATTTTCTTTGCAGTTTCATTTTCACCTTGCAAATGACTTTTTTCAGTTAAAATGCCTGGTGAACCAGATTATTCGGGTAGCAGCGAAAGTATGCCTGGAGGTTATTCTTTACCTCCGAATCTCGCTGGATGCCGCCTTTCGCTGGACGGAGGTTCGAGCAGACGAGAATCTCAAGATACATCGCACAGTAGCGCGATTCTATTATTATGTCAAGGTATTTTTTTGTCAAGTATTTTCTCTTTATTTATATTTAATTTTAGAATAAGAAGAAGTCTGGAACAAAAAGAAGAATTCCTTCGAGGTGTCACATCTCCGGCGCCGTTGAAAGAATTTTATTCCAGGCCTCAAAAACTTCAACCGCCAGTTTGGCCGCCAGCGATACCCGCGTCTGCAGTCAGTCAACCCCTTCCTAAAGAAATCATGGCAATGGGCAACCTTTATCTCCTAGAGGTACATTGAAAACCGTCTTTTTTATTTAATTAAATTTTTTTTAAAGGATTTGTTTATGGAGGGCCTGTCACTAATGCACCGTTGGTTGATAACTCTGGACGTTATACTGCTAGATTAGGGCGAATACAAGAGACGCAACCAAGACAGACGTCACCTCCTCAAAGGAGCTCGTCGCCTCAAAGTCCTTCGCCTGTAAGGCAAAGCTCTCCTGTCGGAGTACCTCCTCTAAGGATAGTCTCCGAACGTGCGCGGCAGTTTGAAACAGGCTCATGCCTCGCCGATAAAACGGATCTCTATAGGAGCGAGTTGGCAAGACTGAATAAAAAGAACTTACCGAACATCGCCGTGCGAAGAAAAGAATTCGAAAGCCGTTCTTCCGACTGGCGCAACCAAAGAGAAAGCAGAAGCTTGGATAGTTCAAGTTTATCCCCGACGCCGACCGGAAACCGTACGATACCCATCGGCAGCACTAAAATTCACTGCGACCCACCCCCAGGATACACCGAAACCATTTGTAAATTACTACCCACAAAAAAATCTATTATGTAATTTTAGACGAAGAAAATGGAAAATCGATGCGACCTAGGTCCAACTCCGTTGAAGGCGTTTGGGTGGAAAGAAAGACTCCCAGAAGTGCCAGCAGCGACCCTCCTCAAAGACATAAAGTCGTCCGTCAAGACTCATATTTAGCCGCCGTCAAAAAGCCAATGAATCAAGGTAATTTTAAACAAAACAATCAAAGGAAAAAAAAGTTATTCACTTTTTTTGAGTCCTGCACAGTGAGAGCTGTAGGTGTGCATTTTTATTTTGCAGTTAACTTGCTACAATGCTTTTTTTTTTATAATAGTTGTTTTGTTTTTGTTGTTTTTTTTTTTGATATTTCTATTATGGAAATATTTAAAAAAAACTTTTGTGAGTTAAACGAGTGTTTAGTCGAGGTGAAGAACGACAAAATGCCTGAGATCAATGTTCTCCAAGCGACTCCGACAAAGAGACCGCAGAGGCCGACCAGACTCGATCTTTCCGAGACAAACGGACCTTCCTTGTCCATAGGTGGGCAATTAAAACAAAAGAAAACTACAAATTCCCCCCTCCTTCTTGTCTATTTGTCTTTTTTTTAAGTCAGCCGGTTTAAATGTCTAGTTTACGAAAGTACTTTTATCTCTTCCTCGCTTCTGTGTAGGTTTGCCTTTTTACAATTTATAATTTCTTACAAAGGGAACTTACAGGGTTTGTCCCTTTTCACATTTTTTCACTCATTTTATCCCAGACTTAACTGTTATAAGACCTAAAATCTGCATTTTAGTGTTTCCTGACAGTTGTTTTATAAAATTTGAGTATCTTTTGGTAAAAAGTGCCATTTTTACACCGTTTTCAGATACCAATACAATCTTCTGTTTGTTTCAGAAATCTATTAGGTGTAAATTTATCTTGAAAACAATGCGTCCTAGAGAAAAAATGAATAGAATAAAAATTAAATTTCCAACAGATTTTATTTAGTGCATTTTTTCAATATCTGTAACGGTTATGATTTACAAGCCTTTAAAAATTAACCTCTTAATGGTTATATTCAATAACCTTCTTACACGGAGAAGGTCAACTTTTGATGGACTTTAACGCCTAAATGTTAAAATTTTGAAAAAATGAACTACTAGGTGTACAAAATGAAACTCGGCTAAAATCTACAAAATTCAAATTTACCCTGTGGCTGAGTTTCATTTTGTACACCTAATAAATAAAAATTGTAGGAAATTTAATTCTCTAAAATTTGTACTTAATTTTTTTTTCTAGGATGCACCATTTTCGGAAAATAATTTTTTTTTTTAAATAAATTTATCTTGAAAACAGTGCGTCCCAGAGAAAAAATGAATAAAAAGAAAAGAGAATTGAGAGTGAATTGATTATTTAGTGCATTTTTTCATATCTCTAACGATTTACGATTTACAAGCCTTTAAAAATTAACCTTCTTAATGGTTATACTTCAATAACCTTCTTACACGGAGAAGGTCAACTTTTGATGGACTTTAACGCCTAAAATGTTCAAAATTTTGAAAAAATGAACTACTAGGTGTACAGATTATTCCTTTAAATTTTGTCGTTTACAGCCCTATAGTTGCCTATTTATGCCTTTTTAATATAACATTTTTAAACCTGAAAAAGGAGTTTTTCCCCTGTTTTCAGAAAATAAATTGACTCAGATTATCTTTCTTATTTATATCGTTTTATCAGTGTTTTTGAAACTATTAAATAGTTTCCAGATTCTTTAAAATCGGTTGGGGACAAGTCTTCAAGTTCTCTTTTTTTTATTTGAAATTTTAATTTTTTAAAATAAATGCTGACTTTATTTTAACAAGACTAACCTTGTCTGAATCAAAATAAATAATTTCGAAGGAGATTCGAATAAACAAGAAAAAATTATGATTCGTCACGCCCTCAAGTCGCCGAAACTCTTCGACTCGCATGTTATTCGATTTTAATTTTTGATCAGTCCTAGTTTTCGTTTCCTTTTTGAGTTGTCGAGCATATTAACCCCGCCTGGCATGTGCATGTAGCGATGGTCGCTCGGAAAATTTCACTTACTGAACTTCTTATTTATAACGCTTTTTCTCAAACAGGTCAAACTCCGAGTCCGACGAGTACGCCTGAATCGGAGCCCAGACTTGTTGAACAAACGTCATTAGATAGTGTCGTCAAAAGATCTAAACCGCAAAATGACGAAGGTATTTATTTTTCGTTGTAAAAAAATATATTTTTTACTTTTGCTTTAGGTTCAGAAGACGAAAGAGCAACAAGAAGAGTTTCTTATCTTAAGGCGACATGGGCAGAACGTGGGCATTTAGACAGCGACCTTGAATTGAGCGACAATGAGCCCATACTTTCCCCTCACAGAAGGTAATTTAAAAAATTAAAATTTTTTTTGTTTTCGCACTCACTCTCATTAAAAAGCGGACCCTCTTTGTTTTTGTTTTTGTGTAAAATATTGTCTAAATTCAGGGCATTCAGAAAATGGAGGCCGCCTCTCTTCCCGGACGATATACAGAAGATTGTTCGCCTCTTTGAACCGTTGCCAACGATTTACGATTCATGGTTGGTCATCAAAGAACAAAAAAATCTGAAATAATATTTTTATTTAAATCCCCAATCAATAATCATTAATCATACCTTTCATAGATGAAGTGATCCTCTGCTTGTTTTTATTCTTAACTTGCATTTTTCCCGTTTTTTTCTAATAGTAGGTAAATAATAGGCTCTTCAGGACTTACGTAATCTCTTGATTTATTCAATATTGGCGTTCTGGATTCTCTATCTCTAAAAACACACTAATTCCCTCTTTTCATTCATATTAATTGCACTTGTGAGGTTGTAGCTAATTTTTTTAAGTAGAAAAATAAGGTTTGTAACAAAAAAAAACTTTTTAAATGTTTTATTTATTGTTTTATTTGGTTTTCAGTGTTGTTGCAGTACCGCAAAGGGACCAGGATGCAACCATAGAAGGTCCTTTGTATTGCAAACTTACACAAATCGATGGAAAAGTAAGTTTTTATTTGATATTTGTAATTGCTAATTATTTTTGTAGAAAGCGTCGGATAGATCTTGGAGGGCGGTTTGGGCTGTCGTCAGGGCTGATGTCCTCTATTTGTTCAGGGACAAAAAAGACGCAGCGGCTGAGGTAAGTTGTCTTTTTTTTTATCAATAATCGAGTGGCTCAATCGAAGATTCTTGGGACTATTGTCGAAAAGAGAAAGCAGGGAACAAAACGTCTTAATGAATCTGGGTCCAAAACAATTGATTCGCCCTCCCGTGGTAGTTTACGGTTCTTCACTTCAAATTAACTGTTTTATGTAACGTCGATTAAGCTGTCAAAAATTACAAGTCATCCAAGGTTACTTGAAATATCAATCTTAAGAAAAAAAATAGTTCAAATTCACTGAGCTAACCAATAGTATGAGAAAAAAATCAAATTTTCAAAAATTAAACCTTTCATTAACAATTTTAAAAAGTACCACCGATACGCTTGACAAAAAATCACCAGAAGTAAAGAAAGAAAACCTGCACTGAAAAAAAAAACATTTTGCTTTAGTTTTTTCAGACTTTAAAATACGACATCTGTACTGCCTTTTAATATTGAGATGAATCAAAAACTTTTCACTGGAAACCCCATTTTTACCGGATTTTCGGGAGTTTTTCTCTGCTTTTTGACAGAGAAACTCCTTTTTTTGTGGGATTTTTAAAAGTTTTTCTCTGCTTTTTAACAAAAAAGTCTAACATCTTTTTTTTTTGTTCCGGGAAACCCCATTTTTCCAGATTTTCCTCGATGTTTTTCCTTTTTACAGATTAATCCTTTTTTTACAGTACTGTTTAGGGGGGTACTATTTAATACTTTTAGATGAATCAAAACTTTTCACTGGAAACCCCATTTTTATCGGATTTTGGGAGTTTTTCTCTGGGTTTTGACGGAGAAACTTCTTTTTTTGTGAGATTTTTAAAAGTTTTTCTCTGCTTTTTCGACTGGGAAACCCCATTTTTCAGATTTTCCTCAATTTTTTTCCTTTTTACAGAGTAATCCTTTTTTTACAGTACTTTTAGGGGGTTACTGTTTGATATTTATAGATGAATCAAAAACTTGTCACCAGAAATCCCATTTTTACCGGATTTTCGGGAGTTTTTCTCTGCTTTTCGACTGGGAAACCCCATTTTTCCAAATTTTTCTCAATTTTTTCCCTTTTTACAGAATAATCTTATTAACTTCCTTAACCCTTTCGAGACCGCGTCTGACGCCGGATTCTCAGCGCTATTGGCGCAGCAGTTTTCCCCTCTCTTTGCCCCTCACTTCCCCACGACCGCTCCCAGCGCCCAGCAAAACACAGAAAGCGACGAGTGATGCGATCATCACATAGTTCATTTCTTCCCCAACAGATTGCCAGTTTTTGCAGTCTCTAGCGCCACGGGAAGCGAAGGTATTAAATTTTTTAGAGAGGCTTCCCGCTGGCGCCGCTGCAAAAATATTGCAAAAATAATTTATAACATTTTTATTTTTCTTCCCATAATAATGACATAAAACCCTTGCCATAAGAAAAAAAAGTTTATATCATCTGACCTCATCTTGATTTAAATCCGGAAGAAATTTCAAACCATACTTGACCCTTTTTATGAACTCGACATCGTTTAAACTGCATTAATCAAATTTGTATACTTTCTCCTATTTTTTCTTTTTATTGTAACCAGAAACTAAAGATAGTTTTATCGTGTTATCAAAACTTTCGTTCTGGAACTTGAACTTGTTTCGTCCATTGTCTCACCGACCTTTTAACCTTCTAGAACACTCAATCATAAAGACTTTCCATTAACCTCTATTTCTCCGTTAATTAATCAATTTTCGTATTATAACTCAATTTTTTTCCTCTTTTTTATTAATTAAATATGTGTAATTTTGCATTAAGTGAAAGTACTCAACTATGTTTACAGTTCACTTATTTGAGCGACAGAAAAGAAAAAAAAAAATTCTTAAAGATTAGAACGCTGAAAGGGTACTTAACGCAGGCCTGATGGGTTAAGACCATTATTTAGATCTAATCTGTTTAAAAGAAACTGCGTCTTACAATAAAATCTCCTTTGTCATAAAGTCTAATTTTTATGTACATGTACGGTACTCTAATAACGGTTTTTCAAAACTTTTAAACGGGAAGTCTCGAATTTCTAGGCCCTCAACAGAAGTGGAGTTGTCCAAGGAACTTCGCCGTTTTCTTTCTGCCGTGAATCTGTGAAGGCTTTTTTTACTTTTTTGTTCAAAAAACATCATTTCTACTCCACAATCACTTCAAAATTGATTTGACTAAATTGAATTTTGGCGTGCAATTTAGGAAAAAGAGGATGAGCGTTCGAAAAGTGAAATCGTCACATGTCACACATCTTGACTTCAAAATTGAAAAATAATTGCCCAATTGTTTTTTCACTTTTTTTTCCTTCCCACAATGGAAAACAATCTTTTTATGTCAAAACCTCGATATGTCGGCGAATTATCCGGAAAGATTTCACGTCGTTCACGCTCCTTTTTTTTCCCTACGTCTCTTTCTATTTTCTATAAGGACTCTTTCGTTGATTTTTCCGCGCGGAGAGGAAACGCTCTGAATATTTCTCGCTAAAATGGCTGGCCATTTTATGAATTCCTCAAACGAGTTGCATAATTTAAAATATTCATTATTCCAGACTCGGTCAAGTTATTGTCTCGGCGATTATATTCAGAACTCGTCCTGTATCGCCTTTTGCAATACAATTAAACGATTATTAAATTCAAATTATTATTATTCTTCCTGAAGAGCCGAGAAATCTCGCGTAAAACTAAGGCCTCTAAACAAAAATGAATGTGAGAAACGCCTAATGTTCCGCGACAGGAAAATATAATCAAAAATTCATTTAAAGAATAGAATTTTTTTTCTCAGTATAATGAATGACTTGTTTTTTCCCCCTTTTTCTTCTTTCTGTGGAGAAAAGTGAACAAAATAGGCAAAAAAGAAAAAAAAAATCATAAAGGAGAAAGACATGGGCGCTAGGAGTTTTCCCACTTTTCACTACTAATCTTTTGATTATGTCTCTAATTTCAAAAGGTCCTAAATATTAGGTGTACAAAATGAAACTCAGCCACAGGGTAAATTTGAATTTTGTAGATTTTAGCCGAGTTTCATTTTGTACACCTAATATAATCAAAAATTCATTTAAAGAATAGAAATTTTTTTTCTCAGGATTATGAATGACTTGTTTTTCCCCCTTTTTTCTTATTTTTGTGGAGAAAAGTGAACAAAACAGTAAAAAAAAAGAAAAGAAAATCATAAAGGAGAAAGACATGGTCGCTAGGAGTTTTCCCATTTTTCACTAGTAATCTTTTGATTATGTCTCTAATTTCAAAAGGTCCTAAATATAATGAACGAAGCTTGATTAGAATATTCGTTCTGCCAGCATATAGTCAACGGGCGTTACCGTCCGAGCGTGTCGCCCTTTCTGCAACTGCCACGCGCCCCTTATGAATAATACATGATACAACTCTTCTAAGTTTCCTTCTTTTTTAAACTTTTCTTAAAATTTCTACTCAAAAAGCATTCTGAAAGGGAAAGTGACAGTGAAAATACCTCAGTAGTTGGTCATCGTTCAATAAATTCGCTTTTATTTTGATACGTAATTAAAATAAAATGTAAACGCTTCTTATTATCTAAGTCGCTCTCGCGTAAACTACCTGACGGTCTTCCTTTATTCAATTTATGCGTCTAGAAAGCACGCTCGACTGTTTTATACGTTATAGAAATTTCTTCAATTTTTTTTCTATAAAAAAATACGTTTTACTTAAAAAAAGGCTTTATTCTGACATTTTTTGTTACAATTTAAGCGTAGCAGGTAGCTAAAAATTGTTTATTGTCTACTTTAATGGGAAAGTTATGTGGAGACGCCCCACTTCGAGACGCGTGTACGTTTTCTGGCCGGTCGCCCGCGGGAGGGATTTTAGTCAGGACTTATGAAGGCTTTTCAGTTGTCTGTTCGCTCTCGTTCGCTCCGTTTAGCTATGTAGTTTTCGTGCATTCAAATATTGTATTTAACTCTATTTTTTTATAATTGGGTAAGCTTTAAATTTTTTCACTTTTTGGATCAAAGTTGTCTAGTGTTCATTTATTTACTGATTTGGAACTACCTTAAAAAAACTTTTTTCTTTACAAAATTGTTGTATAAATTTCAAATTTGGAACTCATTTTAAACTTTAAAATTTTTTTAAAATAAACGAAGTATTAGGTGTACAAAATGAAACTCGGCTAAAATCTACAAAATTCAAATTTACCCTGTGGCTGGTTTCATTTTGTACACCTAATAAACAAAACTTGTTGGAAATTTAATTCTCTATAAATTTGCACTTAATTATTTTTTTCTAGGATGCACCATTTTTGGAAAATAATTTTTTTTTTTTAAATAAATTTATCTTGAAAACAGCTCGTCATAGAGAAAAAATGAATAGAATAAAAATTAAAGAGAATTAAATTTCCAACAGATTTTATTTAGTGCATTTTTTCAATATCTGTAACGGTTACCATTTACAAGCCTTTAAAAAATTAACCTTCTTAATGGTTATACTTCAATAACCTTCTAACACGGAGAAGGTCAACTTTTGATGGACTTTAACGCCTAAAATGTTCAAAATTTTGAAAAAATGAACTACTAGGTGTACAAAATGAAACTCGGCTAAAATCTACAAAATTTACCCTGTGGCTGAGTTTCATTTTGTACACCTAATATAAGTTCTCAGGATGTTCCTTCATGTTTAAAATAAATAGAATCCAAGAACCATAAAAAATTCAAGAAACTTCATTTTTGCGACATAAAATTTCGTTTTTATTGCCTTGGTTTAAATGTCTTTTTAGAGTGAGTAACGAGAGTTATTTGAAAAAATAAAATCTTGGTTTTATGTTTTTAAAAAACAATTCTTAATTTATTTTTTAGGTTTTTTGCCTTTTAGTAGGGTTTTTTTTTGTCTGAAGAAATCTTATGAGTTATTATTTTGATTGAAAAATAAATTTTCTTTGGCTGTGGAAGGTCCAGACTGTGTAGGAGGATTTTTTATTCGAATAATTTCATCATTTTGTGAATTTTGTGGCCACTATTTTTGGATATTGACCGACTAAAATGGCGAAAGCCTCCGCCTGGGCGCAACTCCTTGATAACCTCTTTCTTAAGACGTAATAACTTAAATTTGTAAACGCTTTTAGCCTAATTAAAAACACTTGAAATCTTGGGAGGAAGTGGATGTCGAAATAACGTTTTAGGACATTTTCAACGGGATATGGAGCAAAGCCGTGTTGAGACATGTTTATGACGGCCTGTTTACGATCTAGATTGACCAAATACGGTCAAAATTAAAACAAAGTCTCATTTTTCCCCATCACTAAAAAATATAAAGAAAATCTGAACTTTATTTTGAATCCTGCCGGAGCAAGGTGGGCAACAAAAATGCCCGTAGGAGTCCCCAGTCTAGACCTGTAAAGTGGCCACTTGTTTTTCTTCCCCGAAAAAAAATTTCCTCCTTTGGTCTACGCGTAGGAAGCGGTTTTTAAAAATTTGAAATCTCGTTTTGTAAATAAAATAATATTTTTTATGAATTTGAAATATTATTATCGCCTTGACTTAATTACACCACCTGCGGAAGTCTGATGAAATCCTAAAGGATTCATGTTCCGTTAAATCCGCCTGAAATCCATGCAAAAATTATTTCAAGATATTTTATAATCAGTACAAAGGTTATATTTTTCTGTAAATAATTTTTTGATTAAAAATAATTTAAACAATTTTGATATCAAAAATTTATATTTAGAGAAAAAATGTCTTCAATTTTCTGATTCAGATATTGTTTTCAAAAAATTACCTTTTGATCGATTGATAAATTAAAAATCTCGTCCGGCGGTCATGGAGAACCTTGACTAGTGTCTCAAATTGGAAAATGGGAACGAGAAATTCCATGTCCTTCAGAGATTCTCATTGAGCCGAATAAATATTCATAAAATAATCGTTTTACCATCCCAAGTCTATAACTTAATATGGATCTGGATATTTAGGAATATAAAAGTCCTTTTTCGACTCGGGAAGTTATTTCTTCTCGTTTCGAAGGGAAGTCCGGCCAGTGACAAATTTTTTGTTTCAGAAATTTTCGGACTTTTTTTTCTATAACTAATACTGCGGCATTTTTATTCAAAGTTTTGCTCAATTTTTTTTTTTTTTTCAAAAAACTGTTGGTTTTAAAAAATTAATTTTTTTTTATTCAGCTGCAATATGGGAATTGGAACTAAAGGAATTAAAAACCGTAATTTTATCAAGTTTTTGAATTTGCTCCCAATTTACAAAAAAATTTATTGTGGTTAGGCAAAAACTTATTACTAAACTAGTAGTAGGGAGAAATTTCATACTTCCATACTTTGCATGAGAGGCATCCCATGGGCAGAAAGCCCATTTTGTCTACCTTGTTTTTAGTAGGGAGAGATTTGATACTTCCACTCTTTGCGAGAGAGGCATCCCATGGCCAGAAAGTCCATTTTGTCTACCTTGTTTTAGTTGGGGGATATTTGATTCGCACCCCTTGCGAAAGGGACATCCCTTGGCCAGAAAGTCCATTTTGTCTACCTTGTTTTTAGTAGGAGGAATTTGATGCTTCCGCTCTTTGCGAGAGAGGCATCACATGGGCAGAAAGCCCATTGTTTCTGCCTTGTTTTTGGTAGGGAGGAATTTGATACTTCCACTCTTCGCGAGAGAGGCATCCCATGGGCAGAAGGCCCATTATTTCTACCATATTTTTAGTAGGGAGAAATTTGATACTTCCACTCTTTGCGAGAGAGGCATCCCATGGACAGAAAGTCCATTTTGTCTACCTTGTTTTAGTTGGGGGATATTTGATTCGCACCCCTTGCGAAAGGGACATCCCTTGGGCTAAAAGCCCATTGTTTCTACCTTGTTTTAGTAGGGGGAAATTTGATACTTTTTTTCTAAACACTCATAAACTTATTTATCGAAAACTAGTTTTAAACTTAACTAGTTTTATCGAATTTTTTGTTGTATTTTAATCACAAAAATTTTATTAGAAATTGACGTTTTTTCTGATTTTTTAACAAAATCTTTTGTATTTAATTAAACAAATGTATTCTAAAGCCGGAAAAAAAATTTAAAAATCAACAGTTTTCTTGCAAAATTAGAGCAAAATTTCTAGGAAAAAACGCCGCCGTATTAAGTGGCATAACGGACCCCTTAAGTCTGTAATCCCTCGAAAGTATGAAATTTTTAGAAATTTTATTTTAAGAAAGTTGGTTTGTCTCTTTTTTCCCTCTCATGTTTTGTTTATGTTAACGCCTTGAACTTGAATACGTTGATTTATTTCTGTTCTTAACTACAGACGCTTTTTAAATTTTTTTTTTTCTTTGAAGATATAGGTTATCTTTTCAGATCTAACCTGCGCTTAAACGTTTGTTACTTTAAAAAATGTTTCTTTTCCTTTTTTTTTAAACTCCTTTGCCTTTCGTAAACAATGTTGATGGATACCTTTTGTTTTCGATCTCTCTTAAAAAACATTTAAGCACTGTTTAAAAGAATCGTTTCTTGAATAAAAAGAGATTCGAAAATAGGAACTTTGATCCAAAAATTGAAAAATAAACTTTGTAAAGGGGAGAAATGCGAGCTGGGAAATTGTACGTCTGTCAGGATCCCATGTTTGTCTCGTGCCTTCCGATATTTTCATCGGGTCCCCGTCCGCAGCTAAGACGGTGGGGAAGTGTCGGCTCCTGGGTGAGTGATTGAGCCACTCAAAAAAAAATTGAATCATAGTTTTTTAATTATTTTTAAAAAATAGACACCTGTTGACCATGAGAGAATCGAGCTTAACAACTCGAATGTCTCTCCTGCTGAAGATTATACGAAAAAACGTCACGTTTTTCGTCTTGGGACGCCGGCATCTTCGGAAATTCTACTCCAGGCTGACAACGCGGATGAGATGGCCAGGTGGATATCCGCTCTTTCTAGACATAATTCTGTCCCTCAGGTTTGTAAAAGAAATTTTTTTTTCTTTTCATTAGTTTTTTTTAGATGATGACTGGATCGCTGCAGAACGTCTCACCCGTTTCAGCACGAAAAGGCCTCATGAAAAATATAACGACGACATTTAGAAATCGTTCGCCGACCGGTCAATCGCCGGTGAGTAAAAACCGGAAGCCGAGCCAAGGCGAAGTCCCCGTCGTACCCGTCAAAAGCAAAACGTGGAAAGTCCGAGTGGCAAAACAGCTTAAAAAGATACAGAGTGGAAGCGTTTCACCAGTTTCGCCAACTACCCCTGTCTCATACCCTGAAGGCGCTACAATCGGAGTTCCCCTTGAAATCTGCCCTAAGGTACCATAAATCTCAAAAGAAAAATTCTATCTAATTTTTTTTAGTCAAAAATCAACGAATTCGTGCCCTTACTGGTTGAGCTATGTACAAAAATCGTTGAAGAATGTGGGCTTGATATTATAGGGATTTATAGGTAAGAAAAGCATAAATTATGAAAATAGACAATATAGAATTTTTTAGGGTTCCTGGAAATACTGCTGCAATATCATCGTTGACCGATGCTGTGAATAAAGGGCTCAACGATGCTTTGCTGGACCAAGATCAGAGATGGTCCGATGTAAACGTCATTTCGTCCCTTTTGAAACTTTTTTTCCGGAAACTCCCAGATTGCTTGCTAACAACTGAGCTTTATCCGAGTTTCATAAAAGCCGATAAAATCGAAGATTCAAAAATGAGGATAGTTTCAATCCGGAATCTTGTACAAGAGCTCCCTCCTCACCACCATCACACTCTTAAACATCTCATGATGCATTTAAAACTTGTCGTTGAACATTCATGTAAAAACAAAATGGAAGCTCGAAATCTCGCCATTGTCTTCGGCCCTACTTTAGTCCGTGCTGGCGATGACAATATGGTCACCATGGTCACCGATATGTCTCATCAATGCCGCATCGTTGAAACTTTAATCCAACACGTAATTTTTTCTATCAAATTTTCTTTTCTACAATTTTCTTTATAGGCTGACTGGTGTTTCGGAGATGAAGATTTCGACAAATTAAGACTCCAGGACAAACATGAAAGTGGTCAATTATTAGAATCAGAATCTGCAATCCCAAATCAAACTCTTCTTCTTGGAAATGTCCACAAACTCGAGGGTAAATATTCTTGTCTTTTCGTCCGTTAAAACCAGCTCTCAAAATTAGGTCACCCTAGATTAATAGTTAAATTAACTCACTATTTCGCACTATAGGACTCAAAAATTGAAACTTCCAAATTCAAGGTATTTTGTGTGAATGTTTATAAATTCATGAATCATTTTCTCTCTTAGATTTTAGAAATCCTGCAGATTTAGTTAAGGGGACCCATTAAATAGAGCTGTTCTTAACGTTTTAATTTATGTTTTAAGCATGCTTTTAATTTATGCTTGAATTTTTTATTTATTTTATTTTTTATCTTATAATAAAAAAACACAGGAATGAAAGGGGTGACGGATGTGAGTAGACGTGATATTGTGACGTCGATAATAACGGCAGCGAATAAGAAAATGATGAAAGGGAAAGCACGAAAGCGGATATCGTCGACATCTGAAGACCTTCAACCCGATGTAAGTTGCATGCCAAAGCACGTTTAGATTTTTTCAATATTCCTTTATAAATACGCCTTCCTTCTTTTTCTCTTATGATTTTACAGAAAGGTGATAAGAGAAAAGAGGGCGGTCGAAAGGGTAGCGACGGTGTGGACGGCGATATGAAATCGGTCGCTGGTGCTATCGCTTCAGGTGTCCGGGATTCGGTTCTGTTCTCAGAGTCGATATTAGCGTCCCCGCAGCAAGAGAATAGTAAGCTTTTACGCTTTTTGCTTTTTTAAATTTTTTATTCGCCTCTTTTTAGATGAAAAAGATATAGAAGAAGAGAAACCGGTTGTCGTCAAGCCTCCGACGACCAATGAGGGGACTATTCTCACCTACACTGGACTGTCGGAAACAACACAGGAAAGAATTCGAAGGTATTCTAAACTTTTGCTGTAAATTTTAGGCGTTTTTCTCGCTCTTTTTGTAAAATAAAAATACATCTACTGGACGTTTTGTCCTGAAAAACCATTCTTCTAGGCTGTTTTATTAGGTTTTGAAGGTTATTCTGCCTTTTTGCCTAATAATATTCGTTTTACTTCAATAAGTATCGATTGGTTTTATAGTGTTCTGGCCAAAAAGCAACCTACAATTTTTATTGCATTATTTTGGTGTACCGAAGTTTGAGGCGTTTTCCTCGGTTTTGAGATATATTTTAGGCTTTTTTGCCCAAATCCAATTTTTTGTAAAAATTTTCATTTTTTATTTATTTTAGGTTTGAATTAGAGACCAAAGCGATGTTACAAAGAGACAAAATGATCAACATGAACTTCTTGAGACCCATCGCTCCTCCAGGTATGTCGGAAAAAATAATTGAAAATATTCAATACATCTCTCTTTTTAGCTATTGCAACTAAAATAGCTGAAAAAGGAAAAGAGGGTGAGAAATCGGAGGGTCTGTCGCCTCTCGCGAAATGGCGTCAGATCACGTCGCCTCCGACGGAAAAAGACGAAAAGAAACTTCCGAGATGCGGTAGCCTCGATTCGCTCACAGATTCTTACGAGCATACCCAATCCGTCAGCTTAAACGAACCCGGTGAGTTTTCGTCAAAAATCTCCATTACTACCAACATAGGTTATAAAAAAAATACAAAACTATTAAAATTATAGCATACAAGTATATTGTTGCTCAAATTCAACCTTGGAGACGCCAACTTTAAATTTTAAGGTAGAATGTGTGGTGTTCAAAAAAGTAATCATATTTTTAAAACTATATTAGCTAAAATCAATAATTCCGCTTATTTTTTTATTTAACAAAATTTCGTGTGTTATTAAAAAGTCCAATTTTATTAAGACTAAATTGGATATTTTTTCCTGCTTTTGTACTTTTTAAGTTGTCCTTATAAAGTGAGTTTAATAAATTTTTATTTTTAGTTGTCGGAGGAGTTGACCTTGTGTCGAGTCTGACCCTTACTTTCGACGCGAAACTCAAGTCGTTAGGTCTGATTTCGCCGACGGAATCGCATAAAAATGAGAAATCCGACGACAGTGAAGACGACAAATCTTTTCGTGATCCTTCGCTTCACAGAAGTTTCACCTCTCCAAATCTAGAGGTAAAAGAAGGAAAAAATTTTTTGTTCCTCTTTAATTTTGTTGTAGTTCAAGACTTTAGAGCTGCTTGAGGCTGAAAGTTTGAAAGAGGAGAAACTGGAAGTTGAAAAAGATGACGAAAAGGAAAACGTTGTCATAACGAAATTGAAAAGGTCGGAATCTTTCAATAAAAGAGAAGAGAAGAAAGACAGCAAACTTCTGAGACGGAGCGAGTCGTTGAATAAAAAAGATTCATCGTTAAACAAACTTAAAAGGTCGGATTCCCTCACAAAAACGGAAAAGACAGATTTGAACATTTCAAAACGTAAACAAGCGCTTGAAGCGGCGACGAAGAAAAAACGAAAAACCGGCGGCGGAAGCGAAAGGTCGATAAAACGACGGCATACCGTCGGCGGTACGAAAGATTTCGACAAAGCCGCCTGGCTAGACAACAAAGAACGAGAAGCCAACGAAGAACGACGGAGCTCATCCCCCGACCTCACCGCCGACCTCGCCAGGCCCGTTCTCGTCCTACGACCCCACTCGGTCATCGCCGATTCCCCTCTCGAGTCTCACATGTGATAACATTCAATTTAAAACACATTCAGCCCCTTCTTTTCTCACTATTTTTTTCAGTCATTCTGAATGTGTTGACTGAACATTCCATTTTATTTATTCTCAAACTCCCCCTCATGTATTTATGTATATAAAAATGTGAATTTTGTAAATATTAGAAATACCTAGAGTACAAATTTGATTTACCATTTTTTTGGACTTCTCATATTTCATATTTTTTAAAATTTTTACCTGTGATTTAAATTAGGATAAGTTCGTGCAATTTGATTCTTTTTCAATCTTCTTTTTTATTGTTTCAGGCAAAATCGCCTCAGAAAAAGAAAATTTTTTTTAAATATATAAAGTGCACTCTTTTTCATAAAATGGAAGTGCTTTTTCCCCTTAGCTTTTATGTGGTGGTTGAATAATATTTAAAAAAAGGAAAAAAAAAATGAAGTTTTAATATATGCATTAGCTACCTTATTTTTTGTCAAGTTCACGCCTTTATTATTATTTTTTTTTTGAATTAGTTACTTTTATTGCTTTTTTTTTTCTTTTGTGTAAATTTCATAAAAGTGATAAATAAATGTATTTGTAAGAATCTTAAAAAATTTTTTCTTCCCTCTTTTCCAACCGAGATTTTTGTATCCTCAAAATCGAAATTTTGTTTTTATCATCGAAAAAATGAAAAAAAAAATAACTGGAGGCGCCGGGTATCGATCCCGGTACCTCTCGCATGCTAAGCGAGCGCTCTACCATCTGAGCTACGCCCCCTTCTGGCAACAGAAGCCTACAAAACGTGTTATAACGGTATCTGCTTTCCAATTTTTACCGCAACGCAGCGCCTTCCCTGTCGGCTGAAAACATGAACCCGATTTTCCGGCAAATGGCGAAACTACGGGAATTGTGTTAGTCGAGAACCCCGACATTTTTATTAGGTGTACAAAATGAAACTCAGCCACAGGGTAAATTTGAATTTTGTAGATTTTAGCCGAGTTTCATTTTGTAAATCTAGTAGTTCATTTTTTCAAAATTTTAAACATTTTAGGCGTTAAAGTCCATCAAAAGTTGACCTTCTCCGTGTAAGAAGGTTATTGAAGTATAACCATTAAGAAGGTCAATTTTTAAAGGCTTGTAAATCGAATACCGTTACAGATATTGAAAAAATGTACTAAATAAAATCTGTTGGAAATTTAATTCTCTTTAATTTTTATTCTATTTATTTTTTCTCTAGGACGCACCGTTTTCAAGATAAATTTATTTTAAAAAAAATAGTTTCCGAAAATGGTGCATCCTAGAAAAAAATAATTAAGTACAAATTTATAGATAATTAAATTTCCTACAATTTTTATTTATTAGATGTACAAAATGAAACTCAGCCACAGGGTAAATTTGAATTTTGTAGATTTTAGCCGAGTTTCATTTTGTACACCTAATAAAATATAGGGGTTTCTCTTCACCTGAAATTTGCCCACACACTTCCAAGTGACAGAAAAAAAGTTAAGACAGTATGGAGTAGTATATTTAAAGGAGAAAAGTGGCAAATAGAAATTATTGAAATGTCTCTTCTTTGCTTTCGTCTTCATCAATCTCGCTATCACCTAAAAATGATTTGATTTTAATTTTTTAAACTTCAAATTCAAAAACCAGGACGGCTGTAGACGACTTTTACGTCTTGATGGCAGTTTTTTTCATCTCTGATCATCATTAAATCAGTAACGGAGGGCGATTCTTCAAAAAGGACACGACGCCTTTCGGAAAAACACGGCCGGTTAAACTCCCCGTAACTCATCGACTCTAACACTTCAAAAAATCAAAAACGTTATCTCTGCTTCTTTAATATTTACCTTTTGAACTATTAAAGGGGCGATTGATCGATCTTGGCAAAGAGTCCACTTTTTTTCGATCGCCGCTTTCCAACTCTTGTTTAACTTTTAAAGATTCGCTTGTGTTCGCCATTGAATGGATTTTTTTTAAAATTGTGTTTATGTATGTAATTTCTATAAAATTTTGAAGATATTATGATACTATGAACAAATAACAGATGAGGATTTAATGATTTGGTTTTAGAGAAAATTTTAAAAAATGGACTTATTGTTTTTTTCTACAGGCCCCATAGAAAAAGTACTAGTTTGAAGAGCTTCCAACGAAAATTTCTAATATAAAAATCCAATGAAAATTGCTTCTTAATTTCTAGGAGTAAAGACCAGTGGTCATTTTGATCCGAAAGGGCTCTAAAGACCCATTTCTAAAAACCCTCCGTCAAGGGACTAGGAAAAAGTGCTGCTACGAAGAAAATATGGAAAACCTGGAGTACTCCTTTCCAAGCAGAGAAAGAAGTGGAAGAAAATGATCAGGGGATCTTTTTTAGTGATTAATCTCATTCAAAGCATCAAATTAAAGATAGGGTTTGTAACGGGGGGTTTTATTTTATGTTTTCTATTATCCCCCGGAGGATGATGTTATTTCCTCTTTCGTTACTTAATTAGGGGCGTAAAATGAATAATAATACTCTACAGTCTAAATACCATTTATTGATTATATTATATTAAAATACACACTAATTATTTATCCTAACCTTAGCTATTATGGATATATGGACAAATGGTTTCGGAATATTCTTTAATTTTACCTTAATTAATATTCGGGCTTCACGTCCAGTCACTCCAAGATGCAGGGTCAGAATGGCCCCGAGTCTTAGTCTTAATGTCCCTGGTTTAACTCTTCTCCCCTCCTTCTTTTTTAGGGAGGACTACCCCTTCCGATATTGTACATATGAAACCATAGGGTTAAAGATACCTTTACCCCCGTTTCTCTCTTAATGTGGATACTGGGGTGTCTTATCAAAAATGCTACTCCCACAGACGTGCTAAGCCGATTTGCCTATCCTAACTCCTGTCCCTTTGTTACATCCTTCTCCCGCTCCAGTTAGACACCGTCCTCGGTGTCAGGGGTAAGGCCCGTGACTCTTAAAAATGCCCACTTGTACAAAAGAAAACCCAAAAAAAAAAATTTAAACTCGTTATTTTGAAAACCAGTTCCGAAACCACAGTCCTAATATCCCCAAGTACCATCAAGAAGACAACCTAAAAAAAAAAATAACATTGGCAACACAAATCCAACCCAAAAAGATAACACAGTATCTTGAAAATACAAAATTACTCATGCCAAAAAAAAAATACATAACAAAAATTGCATCAAAAGATTAACTTAACCAACTAACATCTACAAAAAAAATTCTACTAAAAAAAATAAGCACTTAAAACTACAAAGTATCAAATTTTACATACAAAAATAAGCACCTAAAACTACAAAGTATTAAAGTTTACATACAAAAATAAGCACTTAAAACTACAAAGTATTAAAGTTTACATACAAAAATAAGCACTTAAAACTACAAAGTATTAAAAGTTTACATACAAAAATAAAAATTTGTGAGCCCCAAGACCCACCCAGAACTACAAATTACAAATTTCAAATTCCAAATTCCAAATTACAAATTTCACCTTACTTCCAAAAAAAATTCTTTCAAAAATTCTTTCAAAGATTTTCAAATTCCCAAAACTCGCTCAGAATTACCAATTACAAATTACAGTCCAAATTACTAATTTAACCTTACTTTACGGGGGTATATACCATTCTAGATGACATTAAATTAAATAACGAAATTATAAAAGAACTTAGCTACAACAAAATTAAACAAAAAACAAGGTAAACTAAAGTCTTTAATGAAGGTCTTGAACGAAGTTCGATCGCCGATCACGGCGCGACCGTTGGCCCTGGGAAAGCTGCACAGCGTATTGTCATCTCGTCTTCCCGTCGTATCCAACTGGTTTGGGGTGATTCGGGCCCATTCGACCGTTGAATCCCCGGAAAACCTCTCCGTCTTGCTGTTCCTCTCCTTCATTAACATTTACCATCTTGCCAAAATTTCTAAAATAAACTACATTATAGACATTTTCTTATTCATATCTTATTCTTATAGTTTTTTTTTTTTTTTTTTTTTTTTTTTTTTTTTTTTTGTACATACCCTTCGGACCATCCTGATTGCATCCTGGAGTTTGGATTGCCCCTCCGTTCTGAATTCTTCCATGTTGAAGTCTCAAAATCGCTTTACTCTCATCTCATTTACTTCGCAAACCATTTGTCCATTTTTTCCTTTTTTTGTCTTCAAATTTCTACTTCCGATTATTTCCAAAGTGTCCCTTTTGTTATTGTTTATAATAAAATTCAAAACTCATTCTTAAAATTCTAATAACTTAAAACAATTTAAATCTTCAAATTCCCAAAAATCCAAAAATTTACAAATTCTTAAATTCTCAAATTTTTTTTTTTTTTTTTTTTTTTTTTTTTTTTTTTTTTTTTTTTTTTTTTCTTTTTCTCTTTTTTTTTTTTAACCCTAAATCATTATATCTACGGAGTTCCGTCCTATGAATCCGTCCCCACTTGAAATTGTGCTTACCATTCCATCTTGAGGATTTTTTTTTTGTTTACGTTTTCCCACTTTCAACCTCTACCCTGTTCCTTTTTTTTTTTTTGTTTTCAAACCCATCATCTATCACTCAATTTATGGTTTCCTACATTCAACCTCTTCACTCTTTTTTTTGTTGACCCTTCCATATTTTCTTCGAAAGCCTTATCTATGCCACCACGCACTTCCAAAAACATACCTTCTAAAACACTCTCATCTATGCAACCATGCACTTTCCAAAATATCCCCACATATCACATTCGTAAGCACAAACTATATCCTCTCTTTTTTTTTCTTAACATTATCAAACGACGGAACCCCTTATCTTAACTACTACCCAATTATCCTATGCAGCTAAACAACCCTTAAAAGAAATTTCCACTTCAACATGACTGTCTATTTATTCATTTATTTTTTTCCAAGGAAAGTTAATCAAATTCCATTCACTCCAAATTTCTCATTCATACTGTGGTCCCGGGACCACGATGTAGTTCTCACTTATCGCCTACGCACGCGGATACGTATAGGGCGCCTCGAGTAATTTCGAAACTCGCTGGGTACGATAACCCATTCTCAGATAATGGGTACCTATTCTCAGATAATAGGATACATATACAAAACCATTGTTGTTCTCAAATTAACAACATCCAATCCTTTGTTGCTCTCAAACTAGCAACATCCACTCCCGTTTTCTCCTCCAATTAACAACAACCATTGTTGTTCTCAGGTTAACAACAACCATTGTTGCCCGCGAATTTTCCCATATGACGTCGAATAAAGCCCTCAAGTTAACGCTTTAAAACAGAACGCCCTCAAATAATCATAACTCTAACCTCCAGCGCGAGAAGACTTCAACTCCTTTATCCGCTGATTACCCTCTCAATGCCGATCTAGTCGTACCATTCCATCCGACACCCTCTCAAAAGGACGGTCAAAAGTCGTTATCCGCCTTCCCTCGTACGTGCGCTAACCTTAACCTAAACTTTCATACTTCCTTTTACACTTCACACACTTTTTCAAACAAGAGGCCTCTCATTTTCTCAACAACATTTTCCCTATTTGAAAACTCCTACCTAACATTTAGATCCTACTCCACCCCGCCATTTTGGAAAAGAAATATTTCTAAGGTGAACATCATAAGTATCGCGAGTCCGGCATCGCGAATTAACGTGAATTATACAATTTCATTCTCCTAATATTCACTATTTCGTCTGTCCACCTTCCATTCAGGGACACCCAAAACGGCAGATTATCTCGTCCAAAAATAGCGTTGCGGCTCCAGAATCCGCACGCTTGGTAGCCTTGGCTATCGCGAATCGTGTGGTGGTGCAAGTACCTACTATTATGTATGAATATGAACCACTCGAGTGGTTTAAAGGTCCTAAAAAATCAATTATTACATGACCCCAAGGTGAACTCTGGGGAACTATTGGCTATTTTGAACTAAATTATAAATTTTAAAGTACTCCGCAACAGAAAGTGATGGATTTATGTCTATCTTAACGCCCCTTCTGTCCACCAAGATAGGTTTATTGTTTCCCGATGTTTTCTGGGTCCCCGCGACAAGTGTTTTTTCATCCGGACCCACGTCAAAAGTCTCCGATACTTTCACATCTGGTGGTACCCCGGGGGGTCGGGTACGTTTTTTGTAGGCCATTGACTTTATTTCTAACACATGCCTATTTTTTTGTCTCTATTATGTCCCTTTTAACTTCTCCTAACACGGTCCCACTCAACAGTCTTTGCGTAGTAACCCCGTAATTGGACAATTTTATGCTATTTACTCTTAATCCTACCATTTTATCCTCTATATGAATCGACTTCCCCAAGGGTGTGGAAGCGGGTGACAATATATCTAACAAATTTACTTTTTTCTTTCCCCAAAATCCACCCTTACTCCATATTTATGGAGAAAGTCAGTTCCTAATATCACCGGGTGATTGAGTTGTTTAACCACAAATAACGTATAACTAACCGACTTACCACCTATCTTATGCTAACTACTGTATTACCTATTATTTCTAACAAAGTTTGATTCGCCGACTTAGCTGTCCCCCCGTATTGTCGTATGTTATATCCGTTGTTTTCAACCAAATTTGCATTAATTGTTGAAATATTACTACCCGTGTCGAATAAACAACTTATTACAGAATTATTTATCAGTAAATCTACAGACAAAGATGGATGTATTCTCATGGACGCCATGCAAATTTGAAAATCCACACGACGTTTATTCTTTAGTTTTTGGATTGTTACAGAATTTACTAAAGTGTCCTGTTTCCCCACATTGAAAACAGCGAGCCTGCCCTGCTAGCTGCGGACATACCCGCAAAATGTGTCCTCTTTCCATACAATGAAAACAACGAATTCCATCTCCCCCATAAACCCTTTCATCTTGAAACCTAACCCCTTCTTTCAATATTGATTTCGGCTCCCATTCTAATTTTTGGGTTTTTCCTCCCCCCATTGAACTATTTCCACCATACTCTTTCTGTCTGGCGACTCCGTTACCATCTGACCCCCAACGGTGGTATCCCCCATTTCGCGAATTATAATTATCCCTTCTTTCCGATTCCCACCTTTCTCGCGAATCTTCACGTCTGTAACCACGCGAATTATCCCGTCTATTATCCCGCGAATTACCCCTTCTATATGAATCCCCTCGTTTATCTCCCCCATAATCCCTCTCTCGGTCTCCAGAATCCCGCCTATACCTGTCTGTGGACGGACTTCGGGAATAATAACGGCTCCTCTCTGAACTGTCTTTCCTGCCCCCAGTGTTTCTATATTCGGACCTTCCCCGTGAGTAATCCCTAATATCTCTACCCCTTTCTTCATTTCTCCTATACCCCTTTTCTTTACTCAAATCCGCATCAATGGAGCAAGTGTTCAGTTTTGTCCCGGCCAATTTAGCGGATATTATTTCTTCTATATCTTCCCTAATTTGTTGTTTCTGCCTCAATCTTTCCTTCGCTACCCCTTCTACCGCCTCAAAATCCAGCAGCCTCGTTTCCAGATCGACCACGGTAGCTATTTTGCTCGCCTCGATCAGGGGTAGCACATCTTCCCTCAAACCCCTTATGACGTTTGTAATGATCTTAATATCCGGCATTTGTGGGTCCAACTGCCGGCACCAATGCCTAATTCTCCTCATATATGTAACCGGACCCTCATCAGATCGTTGTTGTGCCCCCTGGATTTTTGCTTCTAACACCATCCCTTTGTTAGGATTTCCAAATGATCTTAAGAATCTTTGCTTAATTTCCTCCCAAGTGAAACCGTCCCATATTCCTGCCTCCCATTCTTGTTCCGCTAATCCCGCTAAACTAAAAGGGAAGTGATCTATTTTATCCGCGACCGTCCAATTATTTATCCTGGCTAGGTTTTCGTACTTCGTAAAAAAGGTTTCTATATTTTCATCTTCCGTCCCCCGATAAGTCGGCATGATGTATTTCGGAATTCTTCTCGGGCCCTCTGCCATCTCTGCTATTTCTTCCCCCCTTTCTTGTACTACGTGATTTTGAACTGGTAAAACAGACGTATTTCCGGGAACAGACAACGAATTCTCCCCTGTGTTCGCGAACGGGTTACTAGTCTGTAGGTTTTCTAGACAGTTATTGTTACCTCCTCCTAAATTTTCACCTAACCCGATAAAAGGATTTAACGATCGGTCCTGATCTGATACCGGTGTTTCAATTTCCGAGTACGAGTCTATTAATGAACGTAACTGCAAATTTTTTTCAGTTTGCGAGGCAATGAAAGCCGTCAAACCGGAATTCGTTTTTTCTTGTGTCTCCAACAAAGTAGTTATCGTGTTTTCTAGTGTGGATACTGATTTTTCTAAAGTAAACTGAGTGGTGTCCCCTTCTAAATCCTCCGAAACTTTCGTATATGGCGTGGACGAACGCGCCCCTGCGCCGTCTTGCAATATTCCCAGGTCAAATGACGCGCCCTCCTCTTGATTTTGCTCTACTTTAACCGGAACTAGACAATCCTCCTCGGAGTCCGCAAACTCTGACCCGGAGTTTAGTGGTACGAAATCTACTCCCTGCTCAACAACAGCCGCCTCCCCTGACCGAATATGTTCTACCGTATCACCTACCACCGGCAACACCGAGCCCGCCGAACTAACCCCAGAAACTGACGGAACTGCGAATGAAAGCCCCCGATGTTTAATAAATTTTGCCAACAACTTTCGACAATCGTCGACCTTAGCGGTAGGCGACTTTATTAATTTAAGCTGAATACAAACTCCAAGCAACCGTTCCCTCGACAAACTATACACCCAAGAGGTTTTCCCCGAATTTATCCGCTCTGATATACCCGAAAACGTTATGTCAGCCGAACTGAAACCAGTACTCTTCTTCGGATCACCAGACATGAAAGAAAATTATACTACTAAAATAAAAGATATTAAAAGAAAATGATAAAATTAAAACCCCGTAAAGCACTCATTAAAACCCCAGCTGAAATGTATTATGTTCTCACCCCAAATCCCCAAAATAAATTTCCTCAGTTAATTAAAATCCCCCAGCAAACTACAATTGTCCACGACACCCGCGCTACGCCGGAGACTCTAAATAAGGGTCTCCCCAAACTGGTTAGCGAACGGAAAACCGCAGATCACGGAATATCCGCAAGGCACGGGTAACGCGAAACAGAAACAAAAAAAAGAAAAATACCAAAAAGAAATTCGTGCTACGCCGGAGGCTCAAAATAAGAACCTCCCCTCAACGGTCAGCGAACGGAAAACCGAAAATCGGAATACCCGCAAGGCACTTATTTCTCCAAAACACAAATGAAAACCAAAAAAAAAAAGTACCAACCCAAAAACAAAACTTATCTATAAAAAAAAAATTTCAAACTGTCAAATGCCAAACCAGGAGAAATCCCCTTAAAATAAAACATGCAACAAACCTTAAAACTAAACCATGCACTACTCTAGTACCTAAATCCCAAAACAAAACACCCAAAAACCTCGAAATCCCCTTAAAAAAAATTATTAAACAAAACACTACTTTAGGGACCTCAGAGCGCGGATCACTTCGAGACAAAAGTTCGAAGAAACGGCGCCTCCACCACTTGTAACGGGGGGTTTATTTTATGTTTTCTATATCCCCGGAGGATGATGTTATTTCCTCTTTCGTTACTTAATTAGGGGCGTAAAATGAATAATAATACTCTACAGTCTAAATACCATTTATTGATTATATTATATTAAAATACACACTAATTATTTATCCTAACCTTAGCTATTATGGATATATGGACAAATGGTTTCGGAATATTCTTTAATTTTACCTTAATTAATATTCGGGCTTCACGTCCAGTCACTCCAAGATGCAGGGTCAGAATGGCCCCGAGTCTTAGTCTTAATGTCCCTGGTTTAACTCTTCTCCCCTCCTTCTTTTTAGGGAGGACTACCCCTTCCGATATTGTACATATGAAACCATAGGGTTAAAGATACCTTTACCCCCGTTTCTCTCTTAATGTGGATACTGGGGTGTCTTATCAAAAATGCTACTCCCAGAGACGTGCTAAGCCGATTTGCCTATCCTAACTCCTGTCCCTTTGTTACAGGTTGTTGCGATACTTCCGATCGGAATATCGATATTCCCCTTTCGATATTTGCGATGTTTGTACCGATATTTTCCTTCCAATATATCGGAAGGAAAGCCGTATCGAATCAACCCTAATTAAACAGGAAAAAACACTAAAAATCGTCAGTTTACCTCAAATTTGACTATCTACAAGAATATGAAGGATGAAAGAAAACCCTTTTTTTTTTTTTCATATTATAATTAATCATCCATTATTACAGATCACAATGACCATAATAATCAACAAACAATTACAATAAAAAAATTATCAAAATTTTAAATTTTTTTTAAATATTTTTTATATTTTTTTAAATACATCTTGTCCTTAAAAAAAAAAGTTAAACGAAAAAAAAGCCAAAAAGTTCGTTTTGGCAAGGAATTAAAACATTCAATGTTTTCCTCCTTAAATATAACAAGGAAACCTTTCCTTTTTCTTTTTTTTTTTATAATTTTGGAATTTTTTTTAAATTAAAAATTTTTTTGTATAAAATTTTTCAGGACCAATTTTTTTCTCACACTACAACTACCTTATCTATTCGATTTACAAAGTATTTTTTTTTTTTTTCAGTTCTCGAGTTGAGTCTGAAGAAAAAAAAAGTAAAAATTAACAAAACAAAACCATCGCCCCCCCAGAAAAAAAAGTCTTACAATCTACAATCCGCACAAGACGCGAACTTCGGAATTCTTAAAAATTATCACTTTCTCTTCTTTCTTGTCCACAAAACTCCACTCTGACTTAAATAAAAAAAAAACTAAAAACTAAAATTTAAAACAAAATCTTTGGGACTCTCTTCCTATTATTAACAACTTAAAATTTAATTTTCTCTTTTTCAAATCTCCGCAAAAAGCCTGCCTACCTTCCAAACCTTTTTAATATAAACACGAATTTTTGCGTCGAAGGCAATTTCTCATTTTTATTGTTTTATACATTTTAAATTTTTTTTTAAGCGATGAGGAAAATCTGTATAAAAATATATACGACACACAAACATGAATAGACAGAAAAAAAAGAAAAAAAAAAAATGATTTTTACAAAAACAAAAATTTCTCGGAACTACAAAAGTGTAAAAACTACTTTTACGGACAGATTTTTTAAAACTAAAATAAGCGAATAATAAAAATATCCAAAACGAGGTTTTTCAAACACTTTTTGTTAAATCTTTTAAATATTATTTTATTACAATTCTAAAAACAAATTTGCCCTCGGTATAAAAATAATCTGATTTCTAACACGTACTTTTTTTTTCAATATAAATTTTATCAACATCAAATTTGTGAACTATTTAAATTCAGACATTTCACTCATTTTTTGTCTTGGTTTTTTTAATATTTTCAAAACGTACAAAAATGTTCAACATTTTGTTTTTTAAATTTTTTTTTAACTCTTAAGGCGATTTTTAATTTTTTTTACCTTTATGTGGTGTATACTAAGCACGCTTTGGAGGTAGTTATTTTAATTTCAAATAAAAAAATAAATTAAAAAGAAAAAATAAATGGAAAAAAAAGCTTAAAAATCACAATTTTTAAAAATTAATATTGCACAGATATTTTAAAAAATAATAAACTGAGGGCTTTTTCAAGGGCCAGAGTTTTTTCTCCATTTTTTTTCTCCTTACTTAAAAAAACCGGAATGATAATTTTATCATTAATGGCATTTTACGGGGGGAGAAAAATTAATGTGTTTTTGAAACACAAAAAACCAGGCTATACAGGGGATGTCCCTCGACTAAAGGGAATTGTCAAAATAAATAAAAGGTAACGTTACCGCAAAATAAATAAAAAATTGAACTAATACAGAGTATTTCGAGTCTGCAATAAATAAATAAAGAAATTTTCAGAAATTTATCTAATTTTTGTTTTCAACGTCCTATTTTGTTTTTGTTTTTTCTTAATTTTATCACTTCCAACCCTGACTTATAAAATCTAGGACTAACCTATGATCTTTTTTTTTATATATTATACTCTGAGTAATGAAAAACATTTTTTTCATAACTCTGGATATAATATAAATTTTCATTTTTTTTATCTTTTTTTTTTTTTCGCTTGGCAGAAAAGAAGAGCAGTCGATTTTAACGAAAAGAAAACCCTTTTCCATTTTGTCGTTCCCTTAAAATTAAATTTTTTTGTCCATTTTCACTTTTGTTTAAATTAAAAATAAAAATCTAAACGACTAACTACAGGCGAAAGGAAAAAAAAAGAAAAGAAAAAAAAAAAGACCTCTCCCGAGAGAAAAGAAAAAATTAGGGAATTAAAAATTAAGTTTTTCCTTACATTTAAATTTAATTTACTTATAATTAAAATCCTTAAATTCATTTTTCTTAACCTAAAAGTTGCAATTTTTAATCCTAAAAACCTTAATCCTAAGAAAATAATTTAAAAACAAAAGAAAAAAAGAAGTCTTTTTCAGAAAGAAAAAAAAAGACAAAAAAAAATTTTTTTTAATTGTAACAAAAAATAAAAATTTAAAAACAAAAAATAAAATTAGAGAAAAGAGCGAGAGAGAAACATATATTTTCTTTTCGTTCTAAATTTGAACACCTTTTTTGACCCCTTTTGAGCAAATCTGAAACTAAAAGGTTCTATTCTATTTTTTAAAAAACTGCACTAAAAACCAGTTTAAACTATTGTTTATAAAAAAATATTCAATATTTTTTTCAGGCTTTCAGATGTATCAAAATAAATTCTTTATGCACCTTAAAAACAGAAAGTTTGGCACATTTCGTCAAATTAAAAACGACACTTTTTGTCAAATGTTGAAAAATGGAAGACTATAAAAGTTTAAACTTTTAGTTCCAAAAAATTGATGACAATTTTTAAGTACTATTTTACTTTTTTGGTTGAGAAAAAGTGTAGTTTTGGGTGCTCATTTTCAAAAAAAACAAAAATTTTAAGTCTACTAGCTACTTTTCTAATTTTTTTTGTTTTTTTTTTATTTATAAAAAGAAGATTTGTAGGAGGAATCGATGAATTAGGTGTCCTCTTCGGTCTCTCTCGCTCAAGTCGGATTCTCTTCTAGACCGTACGGGGTACCTGATGGATAAATATATAAATTTTTTTATTTCTGCGGTTGCTGGTAAGCGTAAGTATTGTCAGGCGATGCGGTGTTAGAATGTTGTTCGGCTTCTTGGATCGGCAACGTGTGGATTATCGGCTGCGCTGGCCCATATCCATAATACTGCGGCGCAATGTACTGAAAATTACATTTTTAGGTTATAACTGAAGGAAACTATCCAATTTTAGTGTTTTCATCCTCACCTGGGTTGCTGGGCTGATTTGCAAAGCGTTCATATGTGCTGAGAGCTGCCGTATGACGGGATACTGGACGCCCGGATCTGCCCCTTGCATCATCTGTACAGTACACATCTGTCACAAACGCGTCAATCAGTCAGGGCAGGTCGACACAAAGAAAATAATACAAAAAAAAAAAAGCTATTTTATGTGAACATGCCCCAAAAAGTCCAGTCCGGAAAAAAAAAAGTCGGTCCTATTTACCTCACTTGTGACATATGTGGAGGTGGCGGCTGCATGACTGTGTACTGAGGGAGAACCCCAGGCCAGGAAGTCGCTTGAATCGGAAAACTGGCGACTTGACCTTGATAAGCATGTCCATATTGTGTCAAAGGAAGCATATGTCCTGCACTCACTCCATTCTGGCCGCTAGCGTCATAACCCATTTGACTACCTTGTAACTAATTAAATAATTAATAAGAAAGATATTTTATGGAAAATTTATATTTTACATCATTTTCTCTCCACATTCTAGCATCAGTCCTATACATATTTCTTTTCTTTGACCACCATCCGCAAATTTAACTAATAGAGGTTCTTTACTGCCAGGAAGCGGCTTTCCATTAAATACTTGAATTATCTGCTCGCATTTTTCTCTGTTTCCATCCTAAAAACAACAATTATTATATATGATGAATAATAATAAAGAGAAGGTCTAAAGGTTGATAGAAAAAAGTAGAAAAGGGTTCTGAGAGGAACAATCCCTAAAAGGGTGTTTTTAGGTTAGCCCTTCAGGGTGTTTTTAGGTTAGCCCTTCCAGGTTTTTTTTGTCCTACCTGGCAAAACCGACGCCTTTGCTCATCCCAGCAGTATCTTTGAGAATTCGAGTCGACACGACTTGTCCATATTTTCAACAAGTTTTCTAAATCTGTTTCTTTGTAACTAGGTGGAAGATTTGATATACAAATTTGTTGGATCCTGTTCTTGTTGCTAAAAATAAAAAATAAAATTTATTAGTTTAAAATAACGGTGATAATAGCTTCAATATTATCCTAACCCTAAAAATTTTTTTGTAGGCTAAAAGCCTACACAAATACCCTAATTTTGTATTCGACACGACTTGTCCATATTGTTTCAACAAGTTTTCTAAATCTGTTTCTTTGTAACTAGGTGGAAGATTTGCTATATACAAATTTGTTGGATCCTGTTTTGTTGCTAAAATAAAAAATAAAATTTTAGTTTAAAATAACGGTGATAATAGCTTCAATATTATCCTAACCCTAAAAATTTTTTGTAGGCTAAAAGCCTACACAATACCCTAATTTTGTATTCGAAAAATTTTGACAGGATAAGGGGACTATGAAGCGCTACACTACCGAAACTTTAATTTTAATAAAAGTTTTCACAATAAATAGAAAACTACAAAGATTTACATAGAAAAATAACAACTACATTTTTTCTCGGAAAAAAGGGGTGGTAAAAACTATAAACAGCGACTTCTACTGCGTTCTAAAAAAAATAAAAACATTGAACTACATAAATTTGAATATAAAATTAATGTTAGTAAGAGTGTTAGTGGTTTCTTATAAAAAAAATTAATCTTCTCAAAATTATAAAATTTGTTCCACCACCACATGCTCCAATGCGTAAGCTCGAGAGTGAAAGGCTAAATAAAAAGGTTTTCTTTCAAAAATTTAATTACTGCGCAATAATAAAAAGCACGGACAGACAACCGAAACATTGATTTATAAAAAAACACAAATAACCAAGCTAAATTTATTATTTTTTATACAAATAAGTTTACTATTTACAACGATAAAATTGAAATGTCTACCAATTTAGCTAAGATACACATTGAGCTAAAAAGAAAGTGTACGTTTTATTTATTTCATTTTATTTTTACACTGCTTCCTCATTTTCCTGCTTGAAAAAATAAATTGAATTTTTAATATCATCCTAAAAAAATTTTAAAATTTAAATTCTTTTTGGATTTTTTAAATCAAAATTGTAGTTTTAAATTTTATTGTGGGATTTACATAAGTGTTTTCATTTTGAGCCATTTATCCCCCGCTGGTCATCCCCAATTTTATTTATACAATTTTTTTTATATCTACAAATTTTATATTGAAATATTATATTATCTACAACTACGTTGTTTGTATATTTTTGTAGGCAATCGATTTTTATTTTCTTTAAAAAATGTGTTGTTGTGTGTGTGTGTGTGGTTAGTAAGAAGAAAATTATTATTAGAAAAGAATAAGCGAATTATAATACAAAGAATGCTGTATTAAGTGTTTATGACAGAATTTTGATCATGATTTTTTCAGAGCTTCATCTTTTTAACAAGAAAATTGTGCCATTTCAATACAGGATGGCTTTTAGGCTTCCATATAATTTTTCTACGTGGAATTCAGTGGGAGGATGGAATTTTATGCCCCATTTTCCGAGAAGATAACATTTATGCCTTTATATTTGTCATAACGACTTTTCAGCATTTTTTCACTTCAATAAAACAAGGCAGACATGGGCGAAGCCCTAGGGCCAAATCTAATTCTAGGGTTCTGAATTTCAGCTTTTAGAAGATAAAAAGTTTTGGTGGTTTAAAGTTTCTCAAGATTCTGTTGTCAATTGGCCAACAATTATAGACCAAAACATAACTTTGCAGGTTTTTTTTTGTTTTTGGCAGATCAACACTTTTATGGGCTTTCATTTTTTTTTTTAAGGTCAAAAGAATTTTCAGTTTTTGTTGGTTCTTGTGCAAGCATTTTGAATTGGGGAGTGGTTCAAAATCGGTATAAAAAATTGACATTTCTCATACTTCCGCTTTGAACAAAACTTTGAGAAAAACCGATCGCCATAACTTTGAAACCTTTTAGTGTGAAAATTGTGAGATGTGTGAAAAAAATTTTGAGAAGAATTACTGTCATGCAACAAACGTACAGTTGTCGGGCAACGGAGAAGGGTGATACCCACTTTGGCCATCTGCGCTTGTATACCCTTCGCTTGAAGGGCTTTTACCGCAGCTTCCGCGCATTCTCCGGATTCGAAATCCACGAATCCGTAACCTAAAAACAAAAATTAATCAAAAATCATTCATAAAAATAAATTTTTTTTCCACTTTGTTTACCTTTACATTTGCATGTATTCTTATCTAAAATGGCTTTGGTTGAAATAATATTCCCGAATCTGAAAAGAAAAGTTAAGTTAAAATTTGATTTTAGATAAAAGTGATGTCACTTGAAGTTGGGAAGCTTGACTGACATTATCATGAAAGCCGTTACTTCAGAACTCCATGACAGTAAATTCTAATAAAAAAATGTTTTTCAGGTATTTTTATTAAAAAAATTGGCATTTTTCATACTGGAAGCCAGATGGGAATTTTCGGGGGGCGTGGAATTCAGGAAGCCATCGAGAGATAACGGGTAAAAAATGTCAATCTGTTCTGCCAGTGAAAATATAGGAAGAAAATAAATTTTTTTTATTTACTACACACGGAAAACATCACGATTTGGTTTTTATTTCCATCTTTATCTTTTCGGAATTTTTTTCTTGGGTTAATTTTCACAATAGGTTATATTGAAAGGTTATTATAATTTTTTTCTATTTTTAACTTGGGGCTACTTAGAATATTTTATTTTTATTCATGACAAGTGGATATATTTAGAATGTCAACGTAACAGTTTGAAAGGCGAGTTTTACGTTGTTTTTATCAGCTTTACTCTGGGGAAAAATTAAGTTTTGGAAGGGCGTTTCCGGGCGTTTCTTTCACTTTTAGTCGACGAAGATAGAAAAAATTCTTGAGGGACCTTTTGACAAATGTGTGAACCGGGTCATGGGTTCTCCGGCGTGATCTTTCATCACACGTTACTTTCTCAGGAAGAACGGAGTTTTTTTCTTCGATATTGAAGCCGCCAAACTTCTGTTTCACGACTAGAAACAATCGAACAAAAGGAATTTTAACGAGTAGCGAAAGGTTAATGAAACTTTCTTTCCCCCTTAAACTCAATACGAACAATTTTCTTACTTTCGAACAAACGCTATAAAAATTCTTCTACACTGTTTATGATGAATCTGAAATATTTATGTTTGATTGCTTATTTTGACCTTAGGGAACAGGAGCCGGCATTCGCCACAATTCAACAAGTCCATTTGGAAGGTGGAATCAGCCGGTTAGCTTAAGCACTTACTGAGAACACATGTTAACAGCTCTTTGTCTGTCGTGTTGGCTGTGAGACCGTGAATATAGAGATTAGTCTTAGAGAGTTGCTGTTCGCCGGACTGTCCTCCCATGTTGTTGCTCAAACGTGGAAAGAGTCCCGCTTTGGGATCCGGTGTTGGAGCTTGAGGAGCTGTTCGTGTTCGCCGGCGACGAAGCCGTCGGTACCCTCGGGCTACTCGAAACTGCTGCAACAAAAAAATTAAAAAAATCCATTAATTAAAAGCCTCTTTAATCTTCTCCATTGGCCGCACTTTTCCCAGTAGGAAATTCGTTGAATATGCAACGCGTGGGCCCGCATTTCGGGCTTAAGTGACACTCGACTGAGTCACTTCATCACGGAATCTCCCCCCGCCCGTCTCATACATCACCCTTTAAAACAAAAAAATAAAAAATTCTGTCGTTAACATCCTCCAATTAATTTTTCTCTCTCAAAATCGAATCAGGAAAATTTTGGCCGAATATTCATCGGCATCACTGATTTCAGAAAAATCTCTTAGCATCCAAATCATTACTTAGGGTGAGATGACGGGTGGGTAAGGTTACCCGGAAAAAAGGATGTTAAACGCCCCAACACCCATAAAAAGGATGTTTTCAAACCAGAAAATCAAAGGAAATTACCAAAAACCCGATAAAAAGATGTTTAACCCCCGGACCTGATTAAACTGGTGTTTCTACACCAGAAATCGACAATAACGACCCGATAAAAGAGATGTTTAACCCCTGAACGCTTATTAAAACGGGTCTTTCTAGATCAGAAAAGAGAAATAACCAAAAACCCGGTAAAAAGATGTTAAAACGCCCGAACCCCATAAAAAGGATGTTTTTAAACCAGAAAAATCGAAGGAAATTACCAGAAATCAAGGAAATTACCAAAAACCCGAAAAAAGATGTTTAACCCCCGGACTCCTGATTAAACGGGTGTTTCTACACCAAAATCGACGATAACGACCCAAAACCCGATAAAAGAGATGTTTAACACCTAAACGCTTATTAAAACGGGACTTTCTAGATCAGAAAATCTGAGAAAATAACTAAAAACCAGGTAAAAAGGTGTTAAACGCCCGAACACCTGATAAAACGGGTGTTTCAATATCTGAAAATCGAGGAAATGAATTAAAACCAGTTGAAAAAGGTTTTTATTTAGTGTTTATTTAGAGGTTTATTTATCGAGTGTTTGACCGCCAGTGGGGTAGCTCTCAAGAACCATAAGTCCGCCAATGCCTAAGAAACGTTTCTTTTTTAGTTTCTACGATAGTCTACATGATATTTTGTTGCATCTATGCCAGGCGGGGGCTTTCGCCAATGCCAAGGCCCTTGCCAACCAGTGAGGCCAGAACTCAGAAAAAAAATCCTTCATAAATCCCAGTCCTCGATTTTTCATTTTTTTTTCTCAACCTTTTATCATTTTTAACCAAGAAAAAAAAAACTATCAATTTAAAAAAAATTTTTTGTCCTTCAAAATGTTTAAAACATTATTCTATTTTTACAGAGAGTTGACGAATGCTGAATAATTTTTAATATTTTGTAAACTGAAAAAATTGGGAAAGGGAAATAATAAGCTACAGCGGGCTTCGAACCTACGACACACTCATCCGAAAAAAAAAGGCTTCCAGGTCGTAGGTTCGAATTCAACAGAGGAACAACTTTTTTCCTAATTTTTTTGAGCAAAAAAAAAAAATCAATTTTACTACTAAAATATAACAAAAACTACGAAAACAAAAAACTACAAATAAATTATTAAATAATCCAACCTTTCCATTAGTTCTTCAGATTTACCTGTAAAAAAATATTTTTATTTTAAAGAAAGGATTTCTAAAAAATTAATGTAAAAAAGGACATTTAGAATTTATGAAGCGTGAATGTGAAAGTTGAGATTTTTTTAAAAAGTTACGAAATGCGAGATTTTCCAAGCTTCCCGTTACATTTTAACTTAAAGCGTTAAACTTTCGATAGAATTCACGTAGACAAAGGGCCCGGAATGCGTTTTATAACGAAGTTTTAAAATGTGGAGAATGGACGTAAAAAAGTTGATTTTTGAGGTTGTGGGAACCCATCAGGAAATTTTAACAAAAAAGAGAGCTTTAAAATGACCTAATTGGGGGAAAAATTAAGGGATATTTTAGTCTGTATTCATATTTTGTTGTTTTGGTCACACCCATACATCTCGTAAGAATTTTAAAATATTCAAAGAATTCGAAGAACGCCCCTCCTTCGGATTGTCAACTTCTCGGCGATTAATAAGAATGCAGAAAGAGTTGGCGAGAGGAAGGCGAATTCTCTATGTAGGATAAACGGGGGGAGGATATGGGGACGCGGCGGCCGTTCTAGGGCGGAAGTGCACCTGACTTCTTTCATGGTGCGAGAGGCGACATCCACTGGAGTTCGGTCACTCACTCACACGGCAACCACTCCCATAGTGGGGGGCATCCGAGAGATCCTAAAAAAATACATAAAAAATATCCTTTGGCGTTTTTTCTCTCTAGGTCAAGGTTTGAAATTAGAATCTTTAAATGCTCCCCACCCTTCATTTAATTGGCTTCTCTTAATTTAAATGTATCGTTTTCTAAGCTCGTTAAGCCTCTAAAGTGAGTAATAACATTTTCTCTCATTCCGCCTTTCGAGGCCATTCCACGGGATCGAATTACTTTTATTTCTTTTATCCTTCCAACTAACCTTTTGGGCAAATTAAACATTAAATCTTAAAATAGCAATCAGGGAACGTAATAGTTTTTTTTAAATTACCTACACTTTTAATTGAAATAGTAGGAACTTTAAATGATATCCGGGGGGGGGGGGGGTGTTCTCCGCTGTAAAACTGAGGAAAACCGGTTAAAAGTGATGTCTCTCCTCGACCCCAAGCGAAAATTGGTTTAAATTTGCTGAAAACGCGAAAAAAAAAAAAAATCTTAAAATCTGAGGGAAAATTTTTCAGACAAAAAACTGAGGAAAACGCCTTAGAATGGGATAGAAGATCAAAAAAGATCGGGAAAGCGCTCCTAAGTTGCGTTTGAGGTTTTTATAGAGGTTTTGAAGGCAAAAATAAAAAAATAATAGTGGAAAACGCCCAAAAATACAGTCTAATGGGATTTTAGCGGCCGAAAAACCGATGGAAGCTCCATTAAATGGGAAAAGAAAGGGGTGCCTTGGACAAAATTTTTAAAAATCGCGAAAAATTGGGATATCTGAGCTCAAAAACCGAGGAAAACCCTCCAAAGTCGTGTTAGAAGTTTTTTTTTACTGAGGTTTTAAGGCAAAAATCAAAGAAACGCCAAAAAATCCGTAAACAATAGTGAAAAACGCCATAAATTTTTTTAGCGGAAAAGACTGAGGGAAATTCCCATGAATCGAGAAAGAAAGGGGTGGGACAAATATTCTGTAAAATTGGAATTTCTAAGCTGAAAAAAACGGGAAAACGCTCAAAAGTGTGTTTTCTTGGTTGAGGTTTTGAAATCAAGAAAGCCCCAAAATCAGTGTAAAACGCCAAAAAATACAGTCCAATGGGTTTCCATCTCCCCCAAAAATGAGAGAAACTTGCTTCAATTCTTTGCGATTGAGAAGCAGAAAGGGTTATTTTGAACAATATATGCAGAAAATTGGGGTTTTCGAGCTGAAAACCTATAAAAAACGCCCTAAAATCCTGTTTAGACATAATTTTATAGTTGGAAAAATTGGAAAAACAGAGACAGAAAACTTATTTCTTTTTCGATTTTGAAGAGAAAATTTTCCTTTTTTTTTGGTAGTGACCACAGGACAGTGACTGGCGCGATCTCTGGTCAAAGGACTGTAAATGGTAAGAAAGGTAGCCGACCTTCCTCAACTGTCCGGCCAACTTGCCAATCATAACCCCCCTCCGCCAACCCTATAATCCACCACGCTAGTCGACTTTTTTTTCTGCTCTCGAGCATTCCATTAGAACTTTCAAAACTAAAAGTTGCATTTTGAAGTCTTCAGAAAAAAATTAAACCAATAACTATAATTTTAAAAAATTTATATGTAATTTAGTATTTTAGCTCCCTTGGGACGAATTAGTTTGAAGAAAATCTGAGACAAATTGAAAATTGTTTTATTTAAGTGAAATTGAAACCCAAGAAATAAAGCAAATTAGTAACATAAAGATTTATTTTTTTAAAATTATTTCAAACGATTATAGCCAGGTAATCACGGTTCAATTACTCTTAGAACGGCGGCCAAAACCAATTTCCATTATTTAAAAGCTGCTTTGTGACCCAGCCGAAAGGAAAGAAAACTTTTGGATATTTCGTTTCGGTAATTACCCCCTTTTAGTCTTTATTATAATTTTTTTTCTCTTTTCTCATCCTTTTCGGGAAGTCATTGTCCGTAGAATGAAAAGCAGCATTGAATATAAATCGGTGGAAGGGGCGGATATAGGCAAACCAGAAAGACTCCGGAGCTCTACGTGACTTAACGCTTGGGACTCGGATCAACTGGACACGTGACGTCATCCCGGGATGGTAATCCACCGATTTAAATTCAAGAAGGAAAGTCACCCTTTATTCAGGATGAGTTTGAATAAAATTCAAAATAAATTCAAAATAAAATCGGTTTAAAAGTCAAAATTAGCCTTTTGGGCAAAAACATCATAATCTGGGCGTTTTCCATGGGTTTTTAGCAACACCAGTTGGCTTGTGTTAGTATAGGTGTACAAAAAACTTAGCCAAAGGGTAAATTTGAACTTTGTAGATTTTAGCCGTTTCATTTTGTACACCTAGTAGTTCATTTTTTCAAAATTTTAAACATTTTAGGCGTTAAAGTCCATCAAAAGTTGACCTCTCCGTGAAAGAAGGTTATTGAAGTATAACCATTAAGAAGGTTAATTTTTAAAGGCTTGTAAATCGTAAACCGTTACAGATATTGAAAAAATGCACTAAATAAAATCTGTTGGAAATTTAATTCTAATTTTATTTTATTCATTTTTCTCTCACGCACGGTTTTCAAGATAAATTTATTTTTAAAAAAATTATTTTCCGAAATGGTGCATCCTAGAAAAAAATAATTAAGTGCAAATTTATAGAGAATTAAATTTCCTACAAGTTTTATTTATTAGTGTGCAAAATGAAACTCAGCCACAGGGTAAATTTGAATTTTGTAGATTTTGGCCGAGTTTCATTTTGACACCTAATAACTGTCTATGGTAGTAACTGTCGGACAAGCAACATCTTTTAAGCCGACTTAAGAACGTTTTTGGACTTGAAATGCCACTTTTTTGGCGGAGAAAAACACTTTTGATGTTTAACGGCCATGGACCACTTTCTATACCAAAATCTCGGGGGTTTCATCGTTTTTTTGGCCCTCAAACCCTCTTTTAACAGAATTTTAGGTCATTTTCTCAACCTTTCAATTTTAAGCCGTTTTCCTCAGTTTTGAACAAGGAACCCTTTACCTTCCGCGGTTTTCCTCGAGCTTCTGGTCAAAAAGGACCCCGTTTTCAGTCGGTTTTTTTGCGCCATTTCTATTGTTTATCTGCCTAGAAACACCCTCTTTACTAAATAACCCCCTAAACCTTTTGTTATCAGATTTTCGGTAATTTTTTTCGACATTTAGGTAAGCCAACTTCAAAATGAAATCAATGCGAATAGCGCCAACTTCAATTTTAAAAATATTGGAACGGACATAGAGATTTACCTAGATAAAGAAATCGTTGAAATGTGTGGTTTTTAATTTTGAAACATGAGTTGAAAAGCGTTTTAAAAGCCCTCATTAGTTAAAAAAAAGAAAAAAAAGGAGGATTTCCATGATAGAGAAATATATGAATAACCCGGAGAGTCAGAAGGACAGGTTAGAGATATTCCCTCCACTTAACGACGAGGTAATTTTTTCTTACTCTTCCGACAAAAACACGTGCACGAGATCCTTTTTCTTGTCACTCCGGATTTTAAGCTCGAACAGATACTGTCAGACTAAAATCCAATTCTTCTTTTTTTCGAATCAATCGGACCTTTTTTTTAATGAATTGATTATTTTGAGAAGAGATTTTTAAATTTTATTATATTCGCCCTTGAATGAAAATACTTACGGATTCAAGGCGAGATGCAAAACACGTGCACTTCGTGAGTTAATCGTATTATGCAATGGAAATACCGACGGATCTAAGCGGTTTAACTGTGAATTTCAATTAAAAAAAAGCTTTTAAATATCTGCTCGCCAATGTAATATAGATCAATAAATCTAGTGGATCAATAAAATAAAAAATTTAATAAAAAAGATCTGTAAAAATTGAATATTATATCAGGCCCGTAGTAAGGGTTTTGGGAGAGGAATACAACTTTCACGATGCGTTTTTCGACAGTTTTTTTGAGTAAGAAATCCCCTTTCATAAATAAAGGTCAAATAAAAGGAGGTTTGGTGACAAAAAAAAAAACGAAAAAACCTATTAAAAACTGCTGAAAATCCGGTACACAATATATTGTCTCCAAAAAAATTTCTTTAAAAAGCATTTATTTCATTTTTATTGTTTTATTTATTTCATTTATTTTTTTTCCCCAAATAAAATTGAAAAAAACTCCTGAAATGTGAAAGGTCATTTTCTATCGGCCAATGAAAGTCACTTAAGTTTCGGGCATTTTCTGCAATATTTTATCGAAGAAATACCGTTCATGATTGTTCTCTAACGGCCAAAAGTCATTTAATTGTTGGGCGTTTTCTACAATTTTTTTTGTCCAAGAAATACCGTTTAAGATTTTCTATCGGCCAAAAAACGTACTTTTCACCGGATTTGTCGATGGTAATTTTTTTTTAAACCAAAGTAACTGCCTTTATTATCATTTCTATTGGCCAAGAAACGTCCTTTAATTAAGGGCGTTTTCCACAGTTTTTTTATATTCAAAAAATAGCTTTTATGATTGATTTCTAGACTCCATCGGCCAAGAAACGCCCGCGCCCTACTCACAGCGTTTTCGGCGTTTTTTCCCCCGGCAAGCAACGTTCATGTTCTTTTCCAAGAGACTATCGGCAAAAGAAACGCCCTTTACATCGGATTTTTGGTCATTATCGATGGTTTTGTTTCCAAAGAAACTGCCTTTATGATCATTTTCTATTGGCCCAAGAAACGTCCTATAATTTAAGGGCGTTTTTCACAGTTCTTTATATTCAAAAATAGCTTTTATGATGATTTCTAGACTCCATCGGCCAAGAAACGCCCTACTCATATCGTTTTCGGCGTTTTTTTCCCCGACAAACAACGTTTATGATCTTTTCCAAGAGTCTATCGGCAAAGAAACGCCCTTTATCATCATATCTATTGGCCAAGAAACGTCCTTTAATTTACGGGCGTTTTCCAAAGTTTTTATATTCAAAAAATAGTTTTTATGATTGATTTCTAGACTCCATCGGCCAAGAAACGCCTACTCATAGCGTTTTCGGCGTTTTTTTCCCCCGAAAACAACGTTTATGATCTTTTCCAAGAGTCTATCGGCAAAGAAACTGCCTTCATGATCATTTTCTATTGGCCAAGAAACGTCCTTTAATTTACGGGCGTTTTCCACAGTTTTTTTTGTATTCAAAAAATAGCTTTCATGATTGTTTTCTAGACTCTATCGGCCAAGAAACGCCCTACTCATAGCGTTTTCGGCGTTTTTTCCCCCGGCAAATGACGCTTATGACCTTTCCAAGAGTCTATCAGCAAAAAAACGCCCTTTCCACCGGATTTTGGGGCCTTTTTAACGGTTTTTTGCCCGGGAAACAACATCAAAGATTGATTTAAAGAGTCTATTGGCCGCAAAAAAAACCCTAATATGTGGTTTTGTCTTTCTGTCGCTCCGATATGTAATCAAGGCTTGTAGACTCTTAAATGATCTAAGTCCTTAACTTCTAGGGCTTTCCATCATCATTTTTTTCTTCTTTCATCCGGCTAATAAGATAAAAAAAAAGCTTTTATAATAAAGCACGTTGTTTTGAGACGTGAGAGGTAGAAGTTTCATATTGAAATTTTAACAAGGAGGCCTCTTTGAGACGGATAGACAAGACCGTGGAATTCCCTAAAGGGGACGCGAGTTCTCAAATATTCAAAACTGCGGCTTTTCAAGTCCCCCCCGCCCCTTTCAATATTAATAAAGGAACCTCGCCTTTCACGAAAATTCATATCAATGACTAAAGGGTGATAATTACATAGTGAAAGAGAAGTTAAAAAGAGTGGGGTGTCGCCTTTCCGCCCGACGTCATTTCCTCCTTTATCTCATCTCGGCGACACAAGAGGGGAAACCCGGGTTGAAAAGGAGTCCGGACAAGGACAAACTATTACTAATGTCTCCTTAAATAGTCACATTAATTAATCATTTAATAAATAAGCAATTAAAAATAAAATATTCAGAACTATTCGGTGTACAAAATGAAACTCAGCCACAGGGTAAATTTAATTTTGTAGATTTTAGCCGAGTTTCATTTTTTACACCTAGTAGTTCATTTTTTCAAAATTTTGAACATTTTAGGCGTCAAAGTCCATCAAAAGTTGACCTTCTCCGTGTATGAAGGTTATTGAAGTATAACCATTAAGAAGGTTAATTTTTAAAGGCTTGTAAATCGTAAACCGTTACAGATATTGAAAAAATGCACTAAATAAAATCTGTTGGAAATTTAATTCTCATTAATTTTTATTCTATTCATTTTTTCTCTAGGACGCAAGATAAATTTATTTTTAAAAAAATTATTTTCCGAAAATGGTGCATCCTTGAAAAAAATTATTAAGTACAAATTTAAAGAGAATTAAATTTCCTACAATTTTTATTTATTAGGTGTACAAAATAAAACTCAGCCGCAGGATAAATTTGAATTTTGTAGATTTTAGCCGAGTTTCATTTTGTACACCTAATAGTAAAAACAGGACGTTTTACGCAAAAGTGCTTATTACAACTTGATATATAAAGAAAAGTAGTGAACGCCCTTCTTATTATTCTTTTAAGACTTCGTTCGCCCTCTCTTTTTCCTCCCTATCCTTTATCCTTGGGATATTGGATACGAGCCGAGCGTTGTTTATTTGCAATTCCAAGGGAGTGACGTGCGCCCTAAAGGTTAACCCGGGAAAAAAAGAGGGAAAACTCGTATAAAGAATACTAGAAAGCTACAAGGGATTATTGTAAACGTAGAAACCTGAAAAAACTTCGGTTAGTCCTTTAATTTAAAATTGCGACAAAATTGACTCAACGGTACCGAGTTACGTGAGGGTTCGGACCGTTAAAAGAAAGGCGTGAATGGTGATAATTTTCAGTCCCTTCTTGACGTCTGGAAGGATGAAGTTTAAAAAAATTCCTTCTCAAAATCGTTTTTACCTTTGTATTAGGTGTACAAAATGAAACTCGGCTAAAATCTACAAAATTCAAATTTACCCTGTGGCTGAGTTTCATTTTGTACACCTAATAAATAAAAATTGTAGGAAATTTAATTTCTATTTGTACTGAATTATTTTTTTCTAAGATGCACCATTTTCGGATAATAATTTTTTTAAAATAAATTTATCTTGAAAACAGTGCGTCCTAGAGAAAAAATGAATAGAATAAAAATTAAAGAGAATTTAATTTCCAACGGTTTTATTTAGTGCATTTTTTCAATATCTGTAACGGTTTACGATTTACAAGCCTTTAAAAATTAACCTTCTTAATGGTTATACTTCAATAACCTTCTTACACGGAGAAGGTCAACTTTTGATGGACTTTAACGCCTAAAATGTTCAAAATTTTGAAAAAATGAACTACTAGGTGTACAAAGGAAGTTATTTTTTCCAAGTACGATGAATCACATTTGGGGATGCCGGGTGACTAATTTCGTTTTCTTTTATCAAGAAAGTTATTCTTTTCGCCTTATCTGTCCGTCATAATTTTCGTAATCGTAAGTTTGAGATTAAGAAACCTCGGAACTTCCGGAATTCTGAGGACGAAAAGCCCAATATCCCGTTTTCGGACAAAAAATGCTTAAAATCCAAACTTTCTGCACGTCTCCACCCAATCGCGGCTTTTTTAAAAGTGAAATGTGGAGATTTTTTTGAACAAAGGCTAATGAAACAAAAATGTTCTAAATCGTATAGCCTAAAATGAGTCACAAAATTGTCTTTATACTAAGAAAACCATTAAGTTAAGCTTCTCCTTTTTTGTGAGAGGCGGTAAAAAAATCCTGAACCCTTTTTTTAGTAACTTGAACCCCTTTGAAGCTGCATTTTTTGTCGGATTATAAATTAACCCTTAAGCATCTCACTATTTTCTTTCTTTTTTTTCTTCTTGAGTATTCTGAAAAGACACTTTTATAGGATCGCGTGTTATACAATCAAAATTTTTTTGGGAAAAAAATGAAACACGAAGAATCATTGAATAATTTGTTTTTGAGTTAATGATGCTTTTACGTGGTGTAGCGGGATTTTTAAGTTCAAACACGCGAAAATACGGGAGGCAAATTTTTTTTATTCGTATTTTTGAATGGAAACAGGACAGGAAAGCGTGCGTAATTTCGCTTTTTATGCACCCTTTGTCGTCTGTCTCGAAACTTTATTCTTCAATGTAGCTTTATGAATACTTCATAAGGCGCTCTCTGAGAAAAGATAACCCCAAAAAAACTGAAATGGAAAACATTTTTTTAAAGGAAAATTGTTGAACTTTGACAATTGCGGAGAAGTTGGCAGAAGAAGCGAAGCGCTGATGGGAACTTTTGGAACTGATCCAGACCCCGGAAAAAAATTTTCCAGAAAAAAAAATTGTTTGCTAATTGATATCTGTCGATGTCTAGACGATATCAAATAACCGATAAAAAAGGGCAATTTTATGTAAACTGTGGCCACGAAATTTCTCTACAGATTAATCCCAGGTCGAAAGCAGGGGTAGGGACGGGTTCGGAATTATTCATATCGCGGAGGGGTTTAATCTACGCCGTTCTCGTGGATTTAATTGAAACCCCCGGCTACAGGTAAAGGTTATATTAACCTCACAATTTTAATAACAATCATTTCCCTACATAGAGGACATTATTGGGAACAAAAACGCAACAATGAATTCAAAACTAGGCTCTACTAAAGCCCTTTTTAACTTCCTTAAATAAGTTATTGTGATACCCTCTATGTCTGGTTTTTGGGGAAGGTTCTCCCAGACCCCGGAGGGTCAAATCATTGATCTTTACCGATCTCAACTTTGTCTGTGGCGCCGGCCGGACGTAGCATTTTTTTCCAGAACACTTTACGGCCACAGTTTTTAACCGATTTTCACCAAATTTTTCTTTAGTCGGTGAACAAGAAACTAACGAGGGCGATTCTTAAATTTCGAAAAAAATGGCGGAGATATGTCTGTTTAAAATTTTGGACACGTTGGTCCGATTTTCACCAATTACTCCTTATATTTTAAAAGAATTTTTGGTGTAAAAAATGATCCTTTTTTTTACACTAATTATCATTTTAGTAGGGAGAAATTCCATACTTCCGCGCCTTACGAGAGGTACCTCTCTTGGGCAAAAATCCCATTATTTCTACCTTGATACATACTTAGAAATATTTCGAAAAAAAAAAGAACTTAGAAAATTTTTGGAAAAAAAAGTTAAAAAAAAAAAATTTCAAAAAAAAATTGAAAATTTTTCGAAAAATAAAACTTCCCCCTCCGATATACTTCCACCTCTTATACTTCTCCCTCCGTTATACTTCCCAACCATTATAATTCCCCGCCTTTATACTTCCCCCTCCGTAGTACTTCCCCTCCATTATACTTCCCCCACCTATATTTTTACTTCTGTGTAAAGAAGTTTTCGTTGGCAGCTCTTCTCTAGTACTTTAATTTTTTACGTAGATTTTTTCGGCTCTAAGGATGTGGTGAACTTCGAAGATTATAGGTACCCAGTTACAAAATAGAACAGAGAAAAAGTTGCCCTCCTAGCACTTTAAAAATCATCCGATTTCAATTATTAGGAAAATTATCAAAAGAGACCTTAGCCTTTTAAAAATTCACTTTCCCCCTGCTTTTCGGAAGTATCTTAAAATTGGATGGCTAAGAAAATTGAGAATAGATTCGATCAGCTGGACGCAATAGATTAGAACATTAAAACAGGATTTGGAAAAAAGGTGTTTTTAAACTACAAACGTTTTGTCGAATTTTCTACTGTATGTCATTATTTTTAAGGAGATAATGCTTTTTTAGGTTTTCAACCATTACTAAATCATGGTTTGCTTAAGGGAATTTAAAACAAAAAAAGAGTAAAGTCGACGTGAAAGGGAGGGTCCTATGTTGGAGGATCGATAGAGTAATACACCCAGTGGGTGGGGGGTCGGACTCCGGAGGCTCTATCAACCTCTTTAGTAAATTTTCAACTCCATACTTAGTAAATTTCCAAAGAGCCTCCCCTTATTGAGTCGAAGGGAGGACAAAAGTTTGCTTAGTAATGGTGTTAAAAGAGACATCTCGAACCTAATTAGCTCCACTTGTAAAACGGATCAAACCCTCCCGGTTCAACAAATCGGGATGAAAGTTAAACAAAGAAAAAATATTTTGCAATGAGTTTAAAAAAATAAATTATTTATCATTTTCGCGTTCGGCCAATTAGAAACCGACCCTTCTCCATTTTCAAGCGTTGAACTCGTAAATCATCAATCCCTATGATTAACCGCTTCTCCCCCTTTTTGATTTATAATTAGTTTCCGGGATTTCACGATTTTTCACAGCTCGGAAAAGAGGATTTTTTATTCTGTAAAAAAAAGTAAAACTTGGCTTTTTCTAGAGTGAGAACGTGTTAAAGTCTGAAAGTTTCGCCAATAATGGAGGAGTTACTATTGTTTTTTTTATCTCTTTCGTGACTTATTTAAGCATGAGTTGTTACGATCTGTAAAAGTAGTTAAACGAGACAAACTTTTTACAATTTAAAAAAAACACTATGAACAACTTTAAAATAACGGGAAAAAAAATTTTTTTTAACAGAAAGAAGGCACAGCGCTTGTTTACATGTTAAGTGAATGTTGTTTTGCCGGGTTTGGGAACCGAAAAAAGTAGGAAAGAAGGAACGGCTTTGGCGAGCACCCAAACCCGTACGTTGAACCGGGCTCGGCCTTCTCACAATCCATTTTCTTCCTCTTCTCACCCTTTCCTCGAATATTCCCACCATGAGATAATCGAACTTTTGTAGATGACAAAAACACGAAATTTCAAGTTGAAATATTCGAAGGTTGCTTTTTCTCGTGGATGACAGGGAAATATTAACGGCCGGGTGATGGAAACGTTTTGAAATCGGGAGTGACGTAGAAAAGGCGACATCTATTCTACACCATGGAAAATGCAGGAATTCGTATCAAAGCAAACTCTTCCGCATTCCTGAATGCTTCCTCACACATGCATTATTCAGTCGTCCGTCTGAATCCTATTAGTCCCTTTGCAAAAAGAGGGAATTTAAATCCCATCCGGGGCAAACTTTTCTTCGAATTCAGGACTGACGTTAACCAAATAAATAGCGGTTAGGTCCCATCCACACAAATTGGTTTTAGTACCTTGTAAAAATTACAGGGCAGTCGGGACTACCGAGCGGGGGTAGTAGCCTAGGGAAACAAAAACTGTAGAAAGTACTAGTTTGAAGAGCTTCCAACGAAAACTTAAAAATATAGGAGGGAGAAGTATTAAAGAGGGGAAGTATACGGAGGAGAAGTACACCGAATCTGGTCAAGAAAAAAGGCATTTTAAGTCAAAAACCAAGTATTATTAATCACAAGCTCAGAGATCCAAAAACACCAAAATATGATCCAGAAACTCAAATTTTGTTCTAGCCGCAGTTTGAAACTGGTTTGAAACTCCTGGAGCATGCGCAGAACGGACAAATCTGAAGTCATCCGACGTCAATTTTGACGTTCAAATCCTTCTGCGCATGCTCCAGGAGTTTCAAATTGCGGTTGGAACAAAGCTATTCTTCAAGTTGATAAAGAGGTACCCTTACAAGTCGATAAATGTGTATCTTCGTTAATTTTTAACCGATTGTCAATAAGTCATTTTAAAGCTTAGAATTTTACTTTCTATCCTTACAGCTAAAGTGGACGGTGAAAATTAGAAAGGTAAGAACATTTTCCGAAAACTAAAAAAGGGTCGTGCAGCAAATTTTGCTTTTCCAAAGTTCCAAAAGGGTCATAAACTTTCTAATCCACTAAGTCCACCACAGCCTGAAGAAATCGCTGAATCAGTGTGCCTAGATTTTTAAAAATTTGAATTTTGCTTACCGTATTCGTATTAGATCCGTAAGGTTGGTGGTTATGTGGTGAAAACCTAAGTTGCGTATTGGTTGAAAAAACTTGGTTATTGCCGGCTCCGGCGCCTCCCCAAACAGCTGGCCTGTACCCGCCGCCGCCTCCTTGTCCTGCAGCGATCGCTGCCATCCCTGCCCCCCCGCTCCCACCCCTACCACCTTTCATTGAGCAACGACCCCCACCGCTACCCTGAAACAAAAAAAAATAAAATTAGCAAAAGTCCTGACTAAAAACTTTAAATAGATCATCCAATTATTTTAGGTGTCGACAAGTAAATTTGTTTCAATATCCGCCCCTATAAGGGAGGTCACTTTAATAAGAAATCTACCCGCATTTTTACCACAGGTCAAAGTTAAAATAATGAGGACTTCGTCCCACTTGTGGAACGGAGAAAAAATTTAATTTGACGCCATTTTATTTAAAAAACGGGAGAAATACCGGATTTGAAGTCCCGTTCAACCTCGAGTGTGAAACTTGTTCCGTTCCAAGCTTTCTCGCTTACTCAGAGAAAAAATAATTAAAAATATTTCCCATTTGAAAAATATTGCTGTATTCCCCCCCCCCCCCCAGGGGGGATACACATGAGTTGCTGATAAAAGGTTTCGATTCGTAGTTTTAGTGATGCGTACGCTAGTTGGTTAGAGGAGAAGCAGAGTAGCGTGGAATGTCCCTAATTAATGCCCATTACCTATCCAGAGAGCGTGTAAGATCCCTCCTTCCGAGGGTCAATCAACTTATTTTTCTCTTCTCAATCCCTCCCTAGGGCCCTCTATTGAAATATTATTTGTATAATTGATTCCCGTTTAATATGTTGAAAGGTATCGATTTGTTTAAACCGAGAAACGACGCTCAGAGAGGTTTTAATTAATGGATAGAAAAGAGCCTTTTATTTAAATCGTTTTGATTGTTTTTAACTTCCTCAAAGAGAGGTTTTTGTGAATAAAATGCTACAGAAACTAAGCTGGCCAAGTGAATTTTTGTGGGCTTAATTTAGATTATTAATTTGGGTCTGTAAGCCAAAAACCACCAGAAACCTCTTTAGAGACTATCATTCAAGCACCGTTTGTACAGCGAGATTTCTCTGTCTGCGAGAAACACCCTTTTCGGGGTCTCTACAAGAAGAAACACCCATTTTATAAGATTGTCGAGCGTTTTCCTTGGTCTTTCTGCCTAGGAAGACCCTTTCGGGCCTTGACGGGGTCTCTGCTTCGAGAAACACCCTTTTACAAGATTGCCGGGCGTTTTCCTGGGCCTTTCTGCCTAGAAACCGGCATTTTACGGGGTCTCTACTAGAAGAAATACCCATTTTATTAGGTGTACAAAATGAACTCAGCCACAGGGTAAATTTTTTTGTAGTAGCCGAGTTTCATGTTAGTTTTTTTTTTCAAAATTTTGAACATTTTAGGCAGTCCATCAAAAGTTGACCTTCTCCGTGTAAGAAGGTTATTGAAGTATAACCATAAGAAGGTTAATTTTTAAAGGCTTGTAAATCGTAAACCGTTACAGATATTGAAAAAATGCACTAAATAAAATCAGTGGAAATTCAATTCTCTTTAATTTTTATTCTATTCATTTTTTCTCTAGGACGCACTGTTTTCAAGATAAATTTATTTTTAAAAAAATTATTTTCCGAAAATGGTGCTTCCTAGAAAAAAATAATTAAGTACAAATTTATAGAGAATTAAATTTCCTACAATTTTTATTTATTAGGTGTACAAAATGAAACTCAGCCACAGGGTAAATTTGAATTTTGTAGATTTTAGCCGAGTTTCATTTTGTACACCTAATGTAAGATTTTCGGGCGTTTTTTTTTTGGGTCTCTACTTCGAGAACCACCAGCTTTTATCACATTTTCGGACGTTTTCCTGGGTCTTTCTGCCTGGAAACACGCTTTTAGGCTTTTTTTTTCCAAATTTTCTCGGTCTTCCAACATGATAGCAATCTTCTTCTTCCACGTTATTTCTTGCCATTTCACGTAGTTTGTTTTGCTCATGAATTTTTATCGCGGTGAATATTTTGCTAAATAGGCGACTTTTATCATCTTCAGCTGCGCGGAGGGCAAGGGTGTGGTCATGCCTCGGGGCCTCAAGAAGGAAAAAACTCCGCTTCAATATATAAGCTTTAGGAATCAGCGCAGTACCTCCAGAGAGCCGCAAAACTACAGTTTCCCGTCTAAAAGCAGTAAAATAAAAGTGAATACCTTTCGTGCACCTAAATTAGCATCTTTGGACACTTTAATCTCGGAAATAGTCCATTCGGAAAGTGAATTGATGAAAATATCGGGTAGGAAATGTAATAAATAAACCGTTGTTCGTATAGGAAATGAAGGAACCACGTTTCAACGTTTCATAGACCGAAACCGATTCCAATTAAATTAATTACACTTTTCGGGTTTAGGGTAAGTGCACCGCGAATTATCCGGGCATTGAACCCAAGGAAAGCTACCCTAGACATGGGGGGTCTCTTTTTTTTAAAAGTAAAACGCGGTAGCCCCGGTTGACTTTCTTTTAGGACGGAAACATTTAACTGTTTTCTAGGCTTGCCATATTGTACTCGGGAAGAATGAAGATTCTAGAGCGACTCTAAATAAGGAATTTAAATGACTTTTTTCTTTCTTCAACTTGACTTCCGAAGAATCCACTTAGATCACAACTTGAAAAATACTTCAAATTACGGGAACAAGATCTTATTCTTTTCACCACAAAATTTTATAATCGGTGGGAACGTTGAGCCAAGTCCATTTTTCGGGTGGGTGAGACGAAAAAGTTCTTACGAATGAAGTTATTCAATATCTAATAAAACAAAATTAACTTGGCTTCAGTTCGTGAGGTCTTTTGGTAATCGATCGGCTGACAGGTCTCGTTCACTTTAACGCCCGGATAACTTCTGGAACGTTTCCAAAGCTCATTCTATTCGTTTGTTATCGTATAATTTAGTGGATGGGACCCCGGAACGACCCCGCCATAAAAATGGAATTCCCAACGTGGGTGGAGAAAAACTAGGGCAAAAACTAAAAATCAAAAGGAATTTTCCTGAATCCTATCTTTCGATAAAAATTGACGACTTTAATCTAATCGAGAGTTCAATTATCAAAGCCGGAGGTGGATCAAAGGCTCAAAAAAAATTTCTTTCATTTTTTTTTACGTCAAAGTTGTTAAATATATTTTCTGTCACGGTTCTATTGTGCTCCATCATGTAAAAGAAACTATTCAGCCTTTCAGCTGGAATATTTTTCAACCTAAAAACGTACAAAAGATGAGAGGACAATCAAGGAAAAAAAATTTTTTTAAGGCGACACATGGCGGGTTTTTAATAATAACATAATTAAAATTTATATTATGGATATTCGATGAGGCTATATTGAATTTCTTAAAATTAACCCCCTTTTTCCCCCTGTAAAATGCTACCGGTATAAGGCTTCCTATGCTTCCCAACTGTCGATTTTTTCAATTAAAAAAAAAGCTCTTATGGGGAGGAAAATTTTTCGATTTAAAAATGAAAAAAGTAAACAGAGTAGATCAATAAAAAGATGATAACGTTGCGGAAACTCTGGGAAAGTGGCTCGGACGAGAAAGCTCGGAAAAACCCAACTCGTATTTTACGTACTGCGACAAGTTCAAACAATAAAATTGAATTATAAGCTTCGCTGGCCTTTTTATAATATTTTTTAGGAGTCTCCGCTTTTAAAAAACAACCGAAACAACCCTATTAAAGTTGGCGTACAAAATGCGATTTGTTTTTGAGCCTAGTTCGGAATTCCCAAGTAACGGGCCCACCTGCATTCCCTCTGGAGTCACTTTTTTCTTCTAAAAATACGCCTTTTTCTTTCGTCGAAAATAAACGCATTCCTGCCAATTTTCCGGGGCAGTTTTACAGTCGTAAAGCGTTGAAATACGGAAAGTAAATTAGACTTTTCTTTTTTACCCACAAGGTAATTTTTATTAAAATAGCCTCACGCCATCCTATTTTCAAGCGCTGTCCTCTCTAGTATTAACTGAAGGCCATTTCACAATAAAGATGACAAAAAAAATGATTTATTATCTATAAACCATGAAAAATTCATAACAACTCCCAAATCGGGGTCAAAAAGTTTAATTATTAGGTGTACAAAATGAAACTCGGCTAAAATCTACAAAATTCAAATTTACCCTGTGGCTGAGTTTCATTTTGTACACCTAATAAATAAAATTGTAGTTTTCTCTATAAATTTGTACTTGATTATTTTTTTCCAGGATGCACCATTTTCGGAAAATAATTTTTTTTAAATAAATTTATCTTGAAAACAGTGCGTCCTAGAGAAAAAATGAATAGATTAAAAATTAAAGAGAATTAAATTTCCAACAGATTTTATTTAGTGCATTTTTTCAATATCTTTAACGGTTTACGATTAACAAGCCTTTAAAAATTAACCTTCTTAATGGTTATACTTCAATAACCTTCTTACACGGAGGTCAACTTTTGATGGACTTTAACGCCTAAAATGTTTAAAATTTTGAAAAAATGAACTACTATATAAACTTACTAAGATTGAAAACCTCAAGTCTTCGTGATTTCATGAGCTAAGCGACTGTTCTTTACCGCACCCAACGTAAAAACCCAAGATGATAAATAATATCGCATCAGTGATGAGTCAAAAACGACCTTTTTGAAGTCTAATATCAAGTTTTTATTGCTTCCACTATTTTTTTATGTCTCCAATGATTCAATGCTGATTTGTTTGAATTTCAAATGTTTTTAAAAAAAAGAAAATATTTGGAAAGCTCAAAATTGGCGTTTTTAGAACTTTTAGGGGTAAAGAAAAAAATGTTTCTTAGGGTAAAATAATAACAGTAATCTAGGAGCACTAATTACTCCGTAGCCTCCCAGTCGTTTCCCGCTAAATACGCCAGAGTTTATTTACACCATATTATTATTGGTGATCCCTCAAAGGACTCGTTTTAAGGTGAAATCAAAAGGGAGATTAACGAGCTTCCCTTTTCAACGTCTTGTTCGGAGCAAATGGCCCGTTCTTTTCTGGTGACAATGCACTTTGCACGCTAATCTATCGGCGACAGTAAAAGATGACCACTGGGAAGGTGCCAGACCTTCGCATTAAGTAACCCGTCACCCATAAACACAAAAAACACAAAATCTCATCATGCCAAAACAATGACTTGACGATTTATAAATTTTGTTTTTTACGAATCGATGAATCCCAAAGCGATTACGCGGTTAAATAGCCTTTTGAATTAATTAGACTGTCATAGCAACGCCATTTATGTTAAACATGAATATGTCTATGGTTTCATATCTAGTCTATCATCTGACAATTTGTAAAAAAAAAATTTCTTTTTAATTAAACGGTCCAAACATTGGCCGAGTTATTTTTTAAATGGAGGTATCCTTGATGATAAATGAAGCAATTTCATAGAGGAATCAGGGCAGTAAAACAGGTGTAGCGAAAAGAGTAAAAAAAAAGGTTGTGGGAGTAGCCGGGTATGTAAATCCCAAGTTGGGTGACGACTATCCGGAGTTATTCCATTGTAACCGGTCCCCCTCTTGTAGTAATATTCGGAGCCTATTATTACTGTCAGTGGGAGAGCTCTGCGGTGAGGGAATCGTCAAGACTCGCGAGGTGGGATGGACGGAGAAAATGGACGGGGGGTTCCACTGGTGAATAACAACGCATCAGGGTTGATGTACTCTCTCACACTGACATACACGCTTATTATCCTCGCGAGTTGAGGACATTAAAAAATGAGAGAAAAAAAACTAGCAGATTTTTTCCCCACCCTACGGAAATATCTTCATTTGAAAGAAATCAAAAAATTGCTTCAACCACAGATAGAGTTCCCAAGTTCAAGCAAGCGGGATCTTCCCAAGCGAACATTTAAATCCATCCTGTCTAAGTGTCTAAAGTAGCTTGATAGTTTAATTTGGTGGATTATGTTTTCCAAACAGAATCTAACTATTTCTCCCCCTTTTATATCCTCGAGCTTTGTTCCAACTGCAGATTTTAAATTTTTTCGACCTACCGGAGCATGCGCACATTTATCCGTCAAATTTGACGGTTCTGCGCATGCTCCAGGAAACCAGATTGTAACGTAGAACAAAGCAATATCAAGTTAAGATTTTCCTGATTTTTATATTTTTATGCAAATATTTACTTTTTTCTCTCTCATATTTATGCTCTCCCCTAAAAATACGATTTTTTACCCTGAATTTTATGTTTTTAACTCAACAGTGGCGGTTTCTTTTTTCCCCAATTTTTCTCCCGACTTAAATATCATGTTTATAGGCCAAAAATGGCTTTTTTAATCAAAAGTTCATTCTGTAATTTTGAAGAGTGCTGCTTTTAGTTTTGTAGCGATAACTCAGAAACTATAGGTCCTAGCGAAAAAAAACAACTTATAATCTTTAAAATAAGCCTAGTACGGACTCAATCCGATTATTCATGTGGTCATCAATTTTTAAATAATTCTTAGTAAAAAGATAAAAACCTACAAAGCACCAATCAGGTTGCCGAATAAATTATTAACTTTTTTCCTCAGAATTTAACGATTTTTCATGCAATTTAAATACATACGCTTAGTTCAAGGTAAGGTCTTCTCGTATTTAGAAAATAATGAAAAAAACATAAAATCAATTATCATAAAGCCGCAGTTTAAAAATCGTTTATTATACTAACTAATCCCTTCTTTACGAGATTTTACAATAGTAATAAAATGATAGAATTTTTATCCTCAATAAAATTGAATAATTTCATTCCAAGCGAGAAAATTTTTATTTAGGCTCTAAACACCGAGTTATTACACAATTTCATAACATAAAGAAAATTAACATCAACAAATTTTTTGTGCAAACCTTCATTTTATTGCGCAATATGACCTATTTATCTAATTTAATTAAAAAAATTACGGTCGATGCTTGCCCTCATTTTATGTAGGAGTTAATTTATTAAAAACTGATGAATAAATAAAACATGGGGGAGAAAAAAAAATCTAAATAAGTATAAAAATCGCCGAATCAGTTGATGAGAAGGAACGTAGCTTTCAATATTTTTCATGTCCAAATAATTTGTATCAGCACAAATCCTGTGAGAACATATATATATCAACAAAAATCGACCGAAAAGTTGAATAAAAAAAAAGAAAAAAGGGAGAAGATCAGTCCGTGAAAACGATATCTCTAAAGCAATTTACGTGGGTGGAATGACATGTCCACTATGGCAAAATTGCTTTGGGAAGACGAAGATGATAGAAGAAAAGGTTTCTTTTTCTGTATCTCCCTCGCAGTTCTTTGTCAAACTAATTTAAAACGATGATCTAATAACGCCTCACTTTATTACTCACGAATAAAAAAAACGTAATATCATATGAAAAATTATTTATTTAAAAGAATGCTAATATTATAAAATAGTAATCAATTATTCGTAAATTAAGCGTTAATTGATTTCAAACTTTGAGGACCCTTTGGATTAAATTACGCTTTGAATTAATTTCAGAAGTTACGGAATCAATCGAATAATTAAGAATTGTCCGGGGGTGGCAGATAAGATTACAAGAAAATGGAAGAAAATAATAAGATAATGAAAAATCCCGGATGCGATTTCATCCCAACTTCCGTTTTATACGCCCTTGAAATAAGAAAAAAAAGATAACAAAAATTTCATAAAAATCTACCATTTCAAAGTTTGGGGGGAAAAAAAGAGTTTTTTTTTTAACCTAACTCTATTTTGATAAAGATTAGAGCTTTTAGGCTTGAAAATTGCATTTTTCGAATGATGGCAAGGTTTTTTTGGGAAACCTCTTAGAGTGGCTCGAGGCTCCGTTATAGTATTTAGTACGGCGGCATTTTTCTTTGAAGTGTTCTAATTTTGCGAGAAAACTATAGGATTTTTAAAGTATTTTTTTTTTTTTTTTGGCTTGAGAATTTATTTATTAGGTGTACAAAATGAACTGGCTAAAATCTACAAAATTCAAATTTACCCTGTGGCTGAGTTTCATTTTGTACACCTAATAAATAAAATTGTAGAAATTTAATTCTCTATAAATTTGCACTTAATTATTTTTTTTCTAGGATGCACCATTTTCGGAAAATAATTTTTTTTAAATAAAATCTTGAAAACAGTGCGTCCTAGAGAAAAAATGAATAGAATAAAAATTAAAGAGAATTGAATTTCCAACAGATTTTATTTAGTGCATTTTTTCAATATCTGTAACGGTTTACGATTTACAAGCCTTTAAAAATTAACCTTCTTAATGGTTATACTTCAATAACCTTCTTGAGGTCAACTTTTGATGGACTTAACGCCTAAAATGTTCAAATTTTGAAAAAATGAACTACTAGGTGTACAAAATGAAACTCGGCTAAAATCTACAAAATTCAAAACCCTGTGGCCGAGTTTAATTTTGTACACCTAATATTTACTCAAATACTAGCGATTTTCTTCAAAAATCAGAAAAAACGCCAATTTTTAATCATAACAAAAAATTTCAGTAAAACGAGCTTGTATAATTAATGAAAGTTAATTAAACCTAAAAATATTTAGTTTCGTATAGTTTCGATTGTTTCTCCTAGAAGAATGAAAAGGAAAAAAAAAAACAGTTTCTAGCAAAATTGGAGCAAAACTTCAAATGCCGCAGTATAAGTGCTATAAGGGACCCTTAAGTCTGCACTAAAAAAAGGGTTATTTAAGGTTAAAAAGCCTGAAGGAAAAAAAAATCTATTTCTAAGGTGTTATAAAACGTTCAAAGGAAAAGGCTCCCTTCACTGTCGTGTTGACAATGGCTCCGTTCGATCCGGTACGGATACTAAATTCTTCGCCTTCTAGCACTTTTAAAAGGATTCCACGATAATTGATTTCCCTCCCGTAAAACAACCCATCCGCTATTCCTCCTTCAAATTATCTCGAGTCCGCTTTTAGAAATATTCGACTTAATTAGTTTGGGAATTTTTTGGACAGTTTTAATAGGATAAGCGTACATTTGTATGTTTTCGGAAGGAGAAACCTGATAAAAAAAAATCTTTTTGTCCGGGTAAAAAATTGGGTCGATAAAAGGAGTGGTTAAAAGAGCGTTGATGGATATGACGGTCGCCGTGGGAGCTCGGGGGAGAACCCGCGGGGGAGGCGCCTTTTCGTCGATAAGCCTTCAAATTCCCTCGCGCGATCAACATGACTACAATCGAAAAAGACAGGAATGCTGCCTCTTGAGAGGAAAAACAGAGATGGGAACCGGTTCCGTCTTCCTACGACCTCTGGGTCGAATAGGAACCCCTGTGCGAGTGAGAACGAGAAACAGAATTTTTTTTCAACATTCGTAATTACGCATTTCAGATTTTTCACGGTTTCAAAAACACCGAATTTACAACGAGACTCTCACAAAATACAGTCACGATTTATGAAAATAAAAGATCGGAAAAACAACTCAATTAACAAGATAATAAAGCCACGAATCCTATACTAATCATACGATTTAAAAGGCGGAACGATAAAACATGAAAGGAAGGAAAACGTGGACTCTTCCCCTTTTTAAGCCATCTTTTGAGCATTTTGCCGTGTGAATATCGGAAAAACTCACCCAGATTCAAATGAAAATGTTATCTCATAAATCTTTCCACTCGCTAGATTTCCGGTGCCGATTCAACATCCCGCCCTCCCGCTGTGTATTTTTTCACCTCACCGGCCGGCATCCAAAAGCGCGTTGGTGGGGAAAAGCGAGAGAACGAAAAAAAAAAGGTTCGACCACGTTAGGATATCCGGAGTGCGGATCCACCCAGGTTCACTTGACTCCTAGAAAGTCCTAAGGGAGTTGAACGACCCCTTCGTTCGTTCAAGACTTCCAGTCTAGACCGTTGCCCAGTGAAAGGCAGCGAGTCCTACTTATTTCCATCAAGGTCACACACTTTTATTCACTGCATTTTTTTTATCCTAATTAACGAATATACCAGCAAAATGCCAAAAAGAACCCCCAGGGGAGCCAAAACAAAACCAAAGCAAAAGAGATTCAACTGAAATTTTATATAACAAAGTGCAGATTTTGCAGTTTCAATCCTGAGAGTACCAGAACCCTTGTCCGATTTTAATCACTAAGTAGATTTCCAAGGAAAAAAAATTCCTCATACTCATTTTTTTTATTGGTAGAAATCAAACATTGCGCCAAAGCATCTTCATTACCTAAAAATTCGGGAACAAAATGAAACGCCTTTTTATCAGAAAAGGCTCTAATCTTTTAAAAATGAAATAAGAAAATTTCCACAAAGTACGAACTTATTTGAAAATCAAGAATTTTAAAGAGGCCAAGGAGAACTTGGAAGGTTGTTGGGAATTCGCAGGGTAAAACAGTATTTTTAAAACCTAAATAGTAATAACTAATCACATAAAAAAATTAATACGCCATGAAAAAAATTAATAAATTAGAAGAATATTTTTTTATCCTCTTTTTTCCCTGAAGTTAAGAACCCACTTAAGAAAATTAGTCAATTAGTTTTAACCATGGCAAATTGAATTACATCTCTCTCCCGTTTTCCCCGAGTATGTAATACGAAACATTAAATTTGTTCACTACGAGCGTTAAAGTAGCATTCGGGTAATTAAAACGGGTAAAGGTGTGACGCCAATTAGTTTAACAATATCCGCTCTGTTTTTTACGTTTTCATTTTTTGTAACGGTGTCAAATTTTGAAGGCACCTGGTTTTAAGGGTCTTTCCGGGGTTTTAAGGGGATGTTTGAGGTTTGCGAGTAATCCGAGATAAACAGAAGAGAGAGGAAGATCGGACGGAATGGGGACCATGACCTTCCTACTTCTCCTCCCTGGCTCTTTCATACTTCCGTTACTTTCCGCATCGAATTCCAAAGCAAATCTCATCGCAAAAAAAAAGTTTTGGAACGAAAATAATCAATTTTCATACAGAAGTTTAGCATAGGTGATAAAATTACATGGTGAGAAAAAAAAAGGTAACTTTGTAGTTTTATGAAAAAATAATGGAGATGAATAATGGATCCGCTTAAGGGGCGCGGCCTTCAGGTTTTTAGGATGATTGATGAAGTATGAAAAATTTGCTAAAGTTTAACATCTTCCTACAGAAAAAAGGTTATTTTATTTTGTTTTGTTTAAATAGGAGCTTCGTCATTCTGGTGCAGGTGCATCGATATCAATAGGATATAAAAGCGAGGTCGAGAGGAGCGGTTGACGGGTCTATCGATAAAGGCGAAGAGGGGTTTTTTTAAAAAGGAAGGGACGGGATTTTAAACTGGGATGCACCTGAGATCTTAAGGGAGTCTGAATCACGCTACCAACCTTGAGTCGAGAACCTTTTTACGACCAACTCAGGTGTTTGGTTTCCCGGAAGTCTCTTGTTTGTCCACACGAAGGAAAAAATTTTAGTCTTTTTTTTTTTTTTTTTTTTTTTTTTTTTTTTTTTTTTTTTTTTTTTTTTTTTTTTTTGTGAAATTTCAATGTTAAAAGCCATAACCCTAAATTGTTTTAAAAAACATTTATCTTCTCTAGCCGGCAAACTATCTTATCTTTATGATATAAATTTATCTTATCCAACAAGAAGAAAAAAAAAGGATAAAGTATCATCATACTCGAAAGATTCGCTGAAATGCTTTTTTCAGGACGCGACTGACATTTTTAGAAACAATACGAGCTTAATTTTTGAAAATAATCTTCCTAGAAATGATTCCGGGCGTCATCTTTTGGTCATTTTCTTCGATTTTCTGGTGTAGAAACACCCATTTAAACAGGTACCGGCGTTAATCTCTTTAACCTGGTTTTGGATTGTTTTCATCGTTTTTAGCGTAGAAACACCGGTTTAATTAGGTGTTCCGGCGTTAAACATCTCTTTAACCTGGTTTTGGATTGTTTTCATCGTTTTTCTAACGTAGAAACACCGGTTTAATTACCGGCGTTAAACATCTCTTTAACGGTTTTGGATTGTTTTCATCGTTTTTCTAGCGTAGAAACACCGGTTTAATTAAGGTGTTCGGGCGTTAAACATCTTTTTTACCGGCTTTTTGTCGTTTTTATCGATTTTTTTAATGTAGAAACACCTTATCATCGTCCAGGCGCGAACTATTAAAATTCTCCTGGACAGTTGGTCAAAAATTGACAGATGTAAAATGAGAAGAATAACTACTACTCTTTAACTAGAAAAAAATTATTTATTTTTTAAATATTATTTAAAAAGATAAATATCTACATAAAACAGTAGTGTTTGTTGAATGCAGTTTTAAGTGATGGGACCTTGAGTACAGAGAGCGGCCAAGGTTGCAGGTACTTTTTATATGCGTCATCGTATTTCTAGCCTTCTGCATTTTCCATTAGATTTTATAATATGTCCTAGTTTTGAGTTTAGTCACCTACGAGTAACGAGATAAACGAATAAAATTGAGATACCGAATACACAATAGAAAAACCTAACTTCCTGAGTTGAAACTTAAAATGTTTAACAAGGGCGTTTAACTTTACCGCATAACCATTTTGCGTGATAAAGGAAGTAATTACATTGAAAGCTTCAAAAACAATATTAATGTTTGAATAACACGAAACTACGAATAGAAAGGTTTTTTCATTAAAAACATACAGTAAATAGATGAAGAAAAATCCAGGGTCAGGGCTCTAACCTTGATCTGAATACTAAATGAATCTGATCGGCTTTCTAACTTCCTTAAAGAAGTTTTTGTGATACCCTCCACGTCGGGTTTTTGGGGAGGGTCAAATCGAATATTGATCTTTACCGATCTCAACTTTGTCTGTGGTGCCAGCCGGCCGTAGCATTTTTTCCAGAACACTTTACGGCCACAGTTTTCAACGATTTTTACCAAATTTTTTTTAGGCGGTGAACAAGAAACTAACGAGGGCGATTTTTGAATTTCGAATTTTTATACTTCCCCCTCCCTGATACTTCCCCTTTCTTGTACTTCCCCCTCCTATATACTTCTCTTAAAGGAGGTTTTCGTTGGAAGCTCTTCGAACTAGTCTTTTTTGCTTGCCTCCCTCTCTTCAGGCTAACAGTGAACTAATAAGGAAAAAACGCGTTTCTAACGTTTTTCCACATTGGAAAAAAATTATGGTCAAGATACCGGTTTGAAAATTAAAAATAATCAAAAGAATGCTCGAGAACAAAAAAAACCGGAAGGTTAGGGTCATGGGAGTGAAGAAAAGCCGAAATCGACGGAGTTCATATGCGGTTTTTGCGGTCCCTCCGAGAAATTAATCCGCAGACGAAATTTTCTCTGGATGATAAAAGAAATTTTTTTCGAGTTTGTAATATCTACCAAAAATTATCTTGAAAAGTAACTTTCAATCTAGTAAATCTCGTTTTCTTTTTCTACAAGGGAAAATAGTGATTCTGAAATTTTTCTGCTAGTTAGCCATTTTTGGGCTTTTAGTACTTAATATACGAGTTTTAGGGCGTTTTTCTCGATTTTCTGCTTTAAAAACGTCAATTTCATAAGGTTTTTGAGCGTTTACCACCTTTTAACGAGCTTTGGCTTTCTGGGCAATGGACACCCGTTTTCCATGCTTTGGGTCATTTTCTCAATTGGTCGACCATTGCGGTTTTGCAGTTTTTTGCCCGAAAAAAAAACCTTTAAAATAAACCTTATGTTCATTTCTCATCTAGTGGCGTCCCTCTTTGCACTTTCGAACATCTGATTACTTACATAAGATTTAAAATAAAGTTTTTAAGGATTTTCATGGGATTCACGACTTTGACACGCGAAAGATCGCGTATTTTCTGATCCAATTTTCCCGGAGACTTGATTAAATAAACAATCACGTAGTAAAACTGGATGGGATTGACGTCACGAGATGTTTACGGACTTATTAATTAATTTTCTCCTTAAAAAGCAGTTTCCCCACAAAAAGGGCTTAATAACAAAATCAATATGGCGATGTACTACGGTTATTTTTATTTCAACAGCAAACTTTTCAATAATCGTAATGGGACTTCAGTTAACGACCGGGAAAAACCTATAAATTATTTCCTTAACTAGACCCCATTAAAGAAGACGAATTGACAAAAGTTCCTCCGTTGAAGAAAAAAAAAAACGCAAAAATTAATTTTTATTGCTTTACAGGATGCTTAAAAATCCTTGAAATAATCACGTATTTTTTTAAACAATGCTGTTTTATACTAGGAAACATTAAAAATATCTTTGTTTAAAATTTTTTTTGATTGTGACACGAATGGATTTTTTATAGACAAAACAATTTATTGTTTGGAGCTACACCTGTTGATAAACGATTTGTTCAATTTGAAAAAAAATTTAACTTTTTTTTATCGTCAACCCTTTTGTTTTCGAGATTGACGAATGTTTAATAATAAGAGCAATATTTGCACTGTGCAAGGTCGAAACGCTCCGCCAATGTTGCCAAACTTATTTGAATCGTTCTCGTCCGCAGGACAAAAAAAAAGTCACAGAGAGGATAATATTTATAAAGTGGGAAAATAATTCATTTATTGGAAAATTGACGCTTCGCGATAAGTGTAATAAACTTAGAGGAAAATAAATCATTTCATTTATAACCTCGAGAAGAGATATAAAACCCCAAAGAAGGTAATCATAATTTTTTTAACATGAAAAGTTTAAAACAAACTGAGAAAGCAAACCTTTAAAAAAAATTTATTTTGTACCTATGAACCTCCCTTGAAGTAATATGTACCTTTAAATAAAAGGAATCCTTAAGATTTCCTTCCGTTTTTCAAGGTAGTCATTGAGGCACCTTAAGAGTCCTCGAATGAAGGGCTCTCATTGGCTAAATAAAGGATTTTTCCAATTTCCTTCCGTTTTTCAAGGAAGCGAGGGTTTTAGCACTTAATATGGCGGCGTTTTTCTTTTAAGTTTTGCAAGAAAACCGTTGGTTTTAAAAAACTTTTTTTTGATTTGTCTTTAGAATAAATTCGTTTACTAAATACAAGAGGTTTTTTTAAATAATCAGAAAAAACCTCAATCTTTTTAAACAATAATGATTATTATTAAAATAAATTTTAAAAAATCGATAAAACGAGTTTGAATGTATTTAAATTTTATTTTCCTAGATTCCAAGGAAACAAATAAGGGCTTAAATTATTTGATATTTTATTGATTTTTTTTCCACTGGAAAATGCCACTTAGAGCTTTTTTAAAGTGTCAATTATGGCTCGCTTTGTGAGATTTTAACTAAATTGACGCCTTTTTAACTTGATTTTTAATCATTTTTAAAGCCTTTCAGAACAAGGTTTTTTTAAAAACTTTTAGTCCTTTGCTGTGAGAAAGAAATTAATAGCTTTGTTCCTACTCCTGAGCATGCGCTGAAGGATTTTGACGTCGTTCAAATCGTTTATCCGTCAAATCTCAAGTCATCTGACGTCAAATTAGACGTGCAAATCCTTCTGCGCATGCTCCAAGTTTGAAACTGCGGTTGTAACAAAAGCTAATATTAAGAGATTTCTAGCTATTTTAGAAAAAAAAATCTTTCATCCTTTATAGATTAGGGAGAATCGTTGCCTCATCACTCCCACGGCCAACAAACATCCAATTTAGGGATTTTCTACTATCTTTTGTTAAATTAGACTTCCGGGGAATTTCCGACGTTTTGGGCCCTAGAAAAACCCACACTTTTCCGACGTTTTTCTCAGTCTTTTACCATATTTACTGCTTTTGACGAAGTTTTTCAGACTTTGGGGCATTCCTCGGTTTTTCGGCATTTTCTCAGTTTTTTTGGCCCAAGAAAGCTTTTTTTTTCTCGACTTTCAGTCTCTGAATAAGGTGTTTTGCTCAGTTAGGAGCCTTTTTTCCGAATTTCAAGGGAGATTTCTTTCTCCCCTGGGAGCAGTGATGCTGGTAGACATAAAACAAATTTAAAAAAATTCAAACCAGAAAAGGAAATGAGATAAAATGAAGGTTTTATATACAGCCTGAGGGGATTCACGACGTTAATAAAGCTACTAAAACGTATTTTTAGTCGCGTCAAGTACCAATTGTGTCGGTGAATCCCTCCTTGACACTTAACCAGGAAGCAATTGAGCCTTTTTAAATCTTATTGGAAAGCGAATTAGCGCCTTTAGTGACTCAAGGACAAGGATTCGCCTTAATTTTTTCAAAAACTTTTTTTTTCTTCAACTAAGAAAAGATTAATTGAATTTGGCGACGGTCCAAAGGCTCTCTCAATGGGCGATTCAAAGGAAATGTTTAATTAAAAAACGTTTTGCCGATCGATTGTAAGGAAATTAGTGAAAAAAAGGACTTCCTTCCTAAAGAAGGGTCAACCACCGCTACTAGATGTGGTTATATCGTCGTTGTTTAATTTCGATCCCCCACCATCTTTGATTCGAGCCTAACTGTGAAAACGCCAACTTCCCCTTCTCTTTCTTCAATTTTTTCCACCGTCTAATTTTCTAGACCTCTCCTAGTCGAAGGTCGTGCGAACATGTCATCACTTTGTTTTAATTTCTTGAGAATCTAGAACTTTCTCTGAGAATAAAATAGGAGAATCCTTAAAGTAAATATTGGTCCTGGGCGTAGAGGGTCCGCCCGGTAGCTTACAAATTGTAATCGATTGCGACTTCCTCAGTCGTTCATCAAACGGGCGGGGACCCTCTCCCTTTAAAACCCCACACAAAACACCCCGCCCAACACCCGCTTCCACGTGGATCCCACATCCACCTTATCTACCATCAACCAAAAAAAACCTCAACTTTTAAAAAATCATACTTAACACTAATTTTATTACGCCTCATTAAGAAATGGCCCTTAAAGCTGGCGCTGATCATGTCCATTAAAAAACCCATTACAAACCTTTTTTTCCCCTACACAAAAACCTGAAAATTTCTCTAAATATTTATGCGATATTGTCACCTTTATGGAGTTGGGTTCGATAGGGAGAATTCCGCCGGGGCCATGTGTGCTTCCCCAGGGGGATCGGAATGTAATAAGTCCCCAGCGCTCAACTTGAGAATAAAACGTTCCCAAGATTCTTTTTTAAACTTAAATTCTTTTTTTTCCACGTTCAACGAGAAAGGGGGGAAAAAACGAGGTTAAAATAGACTGCGGAACTAAAAAGGTTTTTAAAATGTTAATTCGCTTGTGCAGACGATATTGATTGCCAATAAAAGGAGAGCAAAAAATCCTTTTCAAAGGAAAAAATAATCGTTTAGGTTAAAAGAATCGCTTTATATTTCAACCACCATTATATAGGATAATCCTAAAAGTTTAATTACACTATGGTTTAGACATAAAAGAAGACGTTTCGTGGAAAACGACCAAAAAAACCTGTAATTTTGTAAAAAAAAAAAAATCTTCCAAAATCCGGCATAAAAGGTGATATCTTAGACCAAAGCCTTAAATCAAAAAGGTCAAAAATTGAGAAAACCCCCACAAAATTCGGTGAAAATCTTGAAAAAAGAGGTTTCTCGGTAGGAAAACCTCGAAAATAGCGAAAAAAAAGCCGGAAAAACCAGCAAAAGGGGATTTTCTGACCCAAAGGTCTGAATTCGATAAAAAGTCCCGAAAATTTCGATAAATCTGAAAAAAGCCAAGGAAAACTCGACAAAATTGTGGTTTCTTGCGGAGAAAACGAGGGTGAGTTTTAAACGCCTTTTATTATCAACTAGAATGATATAAAAAGTATGAAAACTGCTTAAAATGAATTATTTGGGTAACTAAACTATATAAAAGAGAACAAAATTTTGACATTTTAAACGAAGAAATTGTCTCCAAGATATTAAAGGAGAAACGTGAATTACCACCACCCTAAAAAGGGTAGTGAAAGGGCATTTAAAAAGGCGAACAGCTGTTTAAGACATGACGTAAAGTGTCAAACCTCATTTGACATCCCTCGGAAAGTTTTAATTAAAAAATAAAAAGTATCTACGTGTCAAATGTGAAATTGACATTTTTTAAAAAGACATGA
>JACGAQ010000650.1:0-104592 GCA_014119065.1 Orius insidiosus | reverse complement strand
TGTCCGTGTATTACCGGCCGGAGCGTCCCCGGGGACGTCTCGCTTTGCCCGGGAACCTCACCCGGAACCGTTCGGTCGTCCGGATCCGAGCTTTGCGTTTGGGCAAATCCCCGGGGGCGCATCTCGTCGAAAAGTTCATCATTAAAGAAACTCCGTCTTCCCACCGTTTTAATCTAGCCGGGCATTCGTCCAGTTTTATAAATAAAGAGATAAGCGGTGGGGACTTGGAGGGTTCAGTCGTTCGTGACAGCTGTGTGAAGAGTGGGTGCGAAAAATCCCGGCTACCTGACATATCGCTCGACCAACCTCAAAAAACCCAAAATCCAACCGAAAACGATACTGACAATGAAGAGCAAAAGAATCTAAAAAGGGAAGAAGACGATTCTGCCAAGGATTCAACACCAAAAACAACTAAAAATAAATCAAACGCTGACGTATTTTTACTCGAATCACAAGAAAACCAACTTGGCGAAATTCAAATAAAAGAAGAAGCGGAAGAAGACGAAGAAGACTCCAAGAATAACGAGAGCCTCGACTCTCCTGAAATCCCAGACAAAGGAAGCGGATCAGATAAAAAAAATTCGGCGACCAAACTAAAGAAGCCAACATCGTAAGTGATTCATCTCCTGAAGAAGCAAAAATCTTAGGTAAACCAGAAGAACAAACAGATTTATCAAAGCCATCAGAAACTCAAGAAAAACTAAAGAATCCACCCGATTCTGAAAAAGTTTCTGCAAATAATCCGAAGAAAGCTAAATCGAAAGAAAAAGCCCCCAAAAAATTGACTAAAACATCAAAAGAAGTCATCAATTTCGGTGAAGCAAAAGGATCAGACCCTGAAGAAAAGGTGACAGTTACCCCCAAACCTTTAGAAAAGTAAGAAAATATGCTAAGCCAGAGAAACTAGAAGACTTAACAAAAACATCGAAAACGTTATCAGTTTAGATAAAAACCTCGATAAATCAAACGAATTAGACAAGCTGGAGAAAAAGTAACAGCCCTTCCACAAAAAGGCAAACCAGAGAAATCAGAAGACTTGACTAAAAAATCAAAAGAAGTCATCAATTCCGACAAAACCCTCGGCGAAGCAAAAGGATCAGACGAAGAGAAGGTAACAGTTACACCCAAATCTCAAGAAAAAGTAAGAAAATTTGCTAAGCCAGAGAAACTAGAAGACAAAACATCGAAAAACCTCATCAGTTTAGATAAAAACCCCGATAAAGAAAAAGTAACAGCCGCAGGCCTACCACAAAAAGCCAAACCAGAGAAATCAGAAGACTTGACAAAAACATCAAAAGACTTAACCAAAAAAACCGTCGATAAACCAAAAGTACCTATTAAAACTGAAGAAAAAGAAACAGATTCAGCAAAGCTTCCTGAAAAAGTAAAAGATTCAGTAAAACCTTCAGAAAAACTAACAAAAGACCAGGAAAAAACATCGAAAGAAGTTATAAACTGTGTTACTTTTAATAAATCACAAGGATTAGACAACGTTGAACTACCTGAGAAAGTGAGTAATTTAGCTAAACAAGAGAACCTGACTGATTTGAAAAAAACATCAAAAGAAGTCATAAATTTAGATAAAACTCATAATAAAGCAAAAGGATTCATCAATACTGAAGAAAAAACTGTTACAGACAAACCTCTCAAGAAAGAAACCAATTTTGGTAAACCTGAGAAACTAGACTTGATAAAAACATCGAAAGAATCTAATAAAACTGAAGGAAAAGAGTCAGATTCAGCAAAATCTCCAGAAGTAAAAGATTCATCAAAACCACCTGAGAAGCTAAAAAACGAGCAAACTAAAAAACCAAAAGGATCAGATAAAACTTTAGAAACTGATACATTCTCAGAAAAGCGAAGCGATTCAGCTACAACAGAGAAACTTTCGAAAGACTTTGACAAAACATCAAAGGAATACATCAATTCAGAAAAAAGTCTTGGATTGGGAAAAACTAAAGAGAAACCAACAAAAGACCATCAAAAACCATCAAAAGAAGTACATGTAAATAAAACTTTTGATAAATCTAAAGCAACAGAAGTAGCAGACACCTCCAAACTTTCAGAAAAAGAAACCGTAACAAAAGACTTGAAAGAACCTTCAAAAGAAGATGGTTTGCATAAAACTATAAAAAACCCAAGAGGATTTGATAAAACCGAAAAAAAAGAAGAGCAACTTCCTGGAAAAGTAAACGATTCGGTCAAACCAGAGAAAATAACAAATGACTTGACAAAAACATCAAAAGAAGTGATAAATTTAGACAAAACTTTAGAAAAACCAAAAAAATCAGCCAATCTCAAGAAGGCAAAAGCAAAAGATTTGACAAAAACCTCAAAAGAAGTCATTAATTTATCTAAAACACAAAAAGAATTAGTCAAAACTCCAGAAGACTTAGGATCTAAAAACAAAGAAGTCGAAAAATGGCTTTTGAATAACGAATCTGAAAGTCAAAAAGTTGCTTCGAAATCGAATTTGGTTCGTTACAGCACCGAAGAGGACCTTTCTCAATTCAAAGGATATAAACTAATCGACTTAGATGTTCGTGAATCTTACGATTTAGACCCAAATAATAATTTTGACGATTTAGACTACGATTTAGAAGAGGTCGAATACGAAGAATACGATATGGAGACGAACGAAGTTGTCAAAAAGAAGAAAAAGGTCATCGTGAAGAAAAAAGGGTCCAAAGTGAAGGTGACACCTTTGGAAGCAAAGCCGCCCAAAGGGGAAGTCGAAATTTCGATCCCCGGCGAGTTGACTCGTCAAATTTCGAAAAAGCGTATGAGTTTAGTCGACGAAGATCTTTGCTGTTTGGTCGAGCGTAGGACGTCCATCACGGACGATGTAATCGTTGAAGAATCCGCGTATTTAGACTCGATGATCCGCGCAGAGATGAAGAACCGTCGGAAGTCAAGTTTGGGTTTTCCGGCAATTCAAGAGGAAGTCCTTAAGCCACCGTCGCCAATCAAAGAAGAAGCCGGAACACCTTCGCCTTCCTCCTCGGTCTCTCAATCCTCCAACACGGACAGAAGAGCGGCCTGGAAAACGAACGCGTTCAAAAAATCCGTCAAATCGCTCGGGAAATTTTTCAAACCACAAGTCAGAGAAGAGCCATCCGAAGACGAAGAAGACGAAGGTAGCTCAATTCATTTTTTTGAAACAGAAAAACTCCCTTCAAATGCAACCTTCTACGTATTTTTTAGGAAATTTATTCCCAACTTTTGACCGACAAAATGACCTTTAATAAATATAGTTTACGGTCCATTTAACTTGGCTCGTTTCAAAAGGAGTTTCTTAAAGGTTTTAGGCTTTAATTTTAGGCGTTAGAGGTCAAGTTTAACGGGGGAACGCTCAATGGCAAAACACGTCTGAGAGAGTTTCGACGAAACAAGTTGTAAACACCATGTTCTCAATTTTTCTGAAACAGAATGCGACGTGAACTGCCATCGAAAATGTCAGCTACTCATGCCAAACCTTTGCGGGGTCAATCAGAAGCTGATGGCCGAAGCGTTGTCCAGGTTGCAATTGAAGGGTAGGACTTCACAAAGCGAACACCACAATGCGAGTATGTTCATCTACATCCCCTAAACGTCATTCATTTTCATCCCTTTCAAACATTCTTTTCATTATTTTTTTAGATTCTTCAGACTGCAGCGAGTCTTCAGCGGAGGCGAATCCCGGCCGGGTCTCCCCTCCCGCGAAAACCCTTCCGAGGTTCAGAACTTATTCCATTGACGACTTCCAATTTCTTAAAGTCCTCGGGAAGGGCAGTTTTGGAAAAGTAAGTAGACCAAAATCATCGGTAAGTCATCGTCTTAAAAACATTTTACTTCAAAATTGACCTTAGGTCAGGGTCCTGTTTCATGAAAAGATGGATGTTGTCTACAAAGTTGGAGGAGATCCAAAAAAAAAAATTGTTGATCGAAATCCAACTTGTGTAAAGAAACAAAACAAATGGCATACCTAAGTCCATATTGCACTATCGGTTTCCAATATACCATAGGTACCATTGACATTGGCCTGCAAACCTTAATTTCAATGCTAACTTCAATTGGTGTTGCTTGAAATGGTGGTTTTAGGTTCTTTTGGCCGAGCTGAAAGGTTCAGAATGCTACTACGCGGTGAAGTGTTTGAAGAAGGACGTCGTACTTGAGGACGACGATGTCGAATGTACGCTGATCGAGCGTAAAGTCCTCGCCCTTGCGACCGGCCATCCATATTTCTCCCACCTTTTCTGTACATTCCAAACCGAATCCCATCTCTTCTTCGTGATGGAGTACCTGAACGGCGGCGATCTCATGTTCCATATACAGCAGAGCGGGCGTTTTGACGAAGGGCGAGCTAGGTTTTACGCCGCCGAAATCGTTTCTGGCCTCTCCTTCCTCCACAAATGGGGCATTGTTTACAGGTAAGCGTCGATTTTGCTCAAAAATCAATTTTATAAGTTCCTCTTTAGAGATCTTAAACTTGACAACGTCTTATTGGATTTCGACGGTCACGTCAGAATCGCTGATTTTGGCATGTGCAAATTGCAAATTTATTTGGATAAAACGACCGACACATTCTGTGGGACGCCCGACTATATGGCCCCTGAAGTATGTACAGAATAAGTCTCAAATCACGACACTAAAATTTTTGGCAGATAATCAAAGGTTTGAACTACAACCAAAGTGTAGACTGGTGGTCCTTTGGAATTTACTCTACGAGCTATTGGTAGGGCAATCGCCGTTTTCAGGATGCGACGAAGACGACCTCTTCTGGTCCATCTGCAACTCAAGGCCTCACATCCCAAGCTATCTCTCTTCCCCGGCCAAATCTATATTGCTTTCGGTATAGCGACAATCCGACATCATACTTATAAATCCTCTTTTGTTCTAGCTCATGGAAAAAGACTGGACGAAAAGATTGGGTTCGTCCGAAAACGGAGCGGCAGACGTAATGAACCACAAATTTTTCGACGGACTAAAATGGCACCTACTCGAGAGAAAAATGCTCGAACCTCCTTTCAAGCCTACAATGGTAAACAGTCCACTTATTTCAATAATTAAAATTCCGCCGCTTACTATCCTGTAGCATCCGTTGTCTCTTACATTAATATGTAATGTATTAGGTGTACAAAATGAAACTCGGCTAAAATCTACAAAATTCAAATTTACCCTGTGGCTGAGTTTCATTTTGTACACCTAATAAATAAAATTGTAGGAAATTTAATTTTCTATAAATTTGTACTTAATTATTTTTTTCTAGGATGCACTATTTTCGGAAAATAATTTTTTTTTAATAAATTTATCTTGAAAACAGTACGTCCTAGAGAAAAAATGAATAGAATAAAAATTAAAGAGAATTAAATTTCCAACAGATTTTATTTAGTGCATTTTTTCAATATCTGTAACGGTTTACGATTTACAAGCCTTTAAAAATTAACCTTCTTAATGGTTATACTTCAATAACCTTCTTACACGGAGAAGGTCAACTTTGGATGGACTTTAACGCCTAAAATGTTCAAAATTTTGAAAAAATGAACTACTAGGTGTACAAAATGAAACTCGGCTAAAATCTAAAAAATTCAAATTTACCCTGTGGCTGAGTTTCATTTTGTTCACCTAATAATATGTAATTATATTGCCTTTTTCCTCAGCTAATTGCTTCTTAAGGGCCCTCGGTTTCGGCGGTATTTTCTTTTTTTTCCCCGTTTTTCGAGAAAACGGTGATTTAATTTAAAAAATTACTTTGAATTTTCGTTTTAGAAAACCTATTTCTAGGTCACGACCATGAGTCGTTTTTAAATCGAAAAATTTGAAAACCATAAACCTAGAAATCATGATTTCTAAAAGTTAAAAAATAAACTCGAAAAAAGGAGCTAGTGGTGACTTACATAAATGTTTCCTGAAGCTAAAATTCAAATGAAATTTATTTTCAAAAGCAGCCAATTTTTGGGAAACAGGGAAATCAAAAATTTACTAAATCATGTCCGCTAACAATAGTTCCTGTTTTCTCTCGTATACGCGCCACCGTCGTCGTTACTAAGCACGGGTTGGCGGGTGAAATGAAAGTTAGTGGATACGATTCTTGTAACAAATCCCTAACTCGTCTAATGCGATCCTCTGTCGGCTGTGTTTCTAAAAGTTTTGAAAATCACTGCCTCCTAAATTAACAAAACATAAAACGTTTACTATTTTTTAAAGAAAAAGTTAACTTTTCCAGAAACATCCTCTCGACACGAAATACTTTGACAAGATGTTCACGTCGGAAAAGCCAGTTTTGACGCCAGTTGACAAAAAAATCCTCGAATCGATGGACCAGACACAATTTCAAGGATTCAGCTATACAAACCCAAACGCGACCGAATAATTTTCTCAAGACTAACTAAATAAGTCGCATTTAAATAAAATTACGTAAATAATAACATAGGAAAAAACTTTTTTTTTTTTTTTTTTTTTAATATAAATTTGGGGAACGAATGAATTGCTTCATGGACCCTCATTGCTTTTGCGAATAATTTTCTTCTTTTTCCGTTTTCTTAGCTTTAAATTGTGTGAAAAAACCGAACCAACATGAAATATCAAAATCTCTTCTTTCCTTTTTACTTTTAAATTTATATTAATAAGCTAAAGGGAGTAAAATCCCTTATAATTTGATAATATGATAATTTTTTTAAGTTGTAACACTAGTCCTTTTTCTTTTTTCTTTTTTGGTCGCTTTAGTTTTTGTATGTCTCGCATTTGTTTTGTCTCATTTTCAATAAAATAAAAGAAAAATCAAAATTTGTTTTTTTATTCATGACATAAAAAATTACAAAACACAGGCACATCTTAATGGCAAAATAAAAAAATACACGTAAAGCTATTTACAGGCACTTATTATTAATTTATAAATAAAATATAATACAAAATGGCTGGAAATTTGGACTTTTAAATATTTAAAATAATTTCCGCAAGATTCTGTTTAAAACAAAAAAAAAAAGTAAAACTAAAAATCACAAAATCACTGGAATGTGTCATGTTTAAAAGCTTGGTAACAGACAAAATGGAATGTAAAAAATTAGAAAAATCACAAAATTATGGCTAATAAAATTAAAAAATTGGGCATTAACAATATTGCACAGAAAAAAACTAAAAATCCAAGCACTAAAATTAAAATATACAAATTATTTTTTGCTTGGTAAGTCTTATTTAAACTTTAGACATGCGTCTCGCTAGTAGCCTTCCTGAAAAATAAAATATTGATAAGTAACATAATTTATTAATATAAAGATTATGTATACCTCATATTCCCTGAGAAGCACAAATAAAAAAAAGGTAGAATTTAAGCAAATAGAAATATTTTTAGGTGTACAAAATGAAACTCGGCTAAAATGTACAAAATTCAAATTTACGCTGTGGCTGAGTTTCATTTTGTACACCTAATAAATAAAAATTGTAGGAAATTTAATTCTCTATAAATTTGCACTTAATTATTTTTTTCTAGGATGCACTATTTTCGGAAAATAATTTTTTTTAAAATAAATTTATCTTGAAAACAGTGCATCCTAGCGAAAAAATGAATAGAATAAAAATTAAAGAGAATTAAATTTCCAACAGATTTTATTTAGTGCATTTTTTCAATATCTGTAACGGTTTACGATTTACAAGCCTTTAAAAATTAACCTTCTTAATGGTTATACTTCAATAACCTTCTTACACGGAGAAGGTCAACTTTTGATGGACTTTAACGCCTAAAATGTTCAAAATTTTGAAAAAATGAACTACTAGGTGTACAAAATGAAACTCGGCTAAAATCTACAAAATTCAAAACCCTGTGGCTGAGTTTCATTTTGTACACCAAATACAAGAATTAATTAGGAGAAATAAAAAAAAAAACTTACTCATTTTCGGATATATCAGGATAGAGGTACTCATGATGCATCGCTAAAGGACTTGGAGAACTCGGAAGAGCGACGCCGTAGCCGGTCGGTAGGCAGCTTTGTGGGACATTTGCAGCATAACGGGGAGGAATGGAATGGTCCTCTTCCGCTGTAAACATTAAAAAATAGCTCAAAAATACAAAATATATTGAATAAACCAGTACCTGTATATGGAAAAAGATATTTATCTCCTAAACTGGCTTTATCTTCTTGATCTGAGTAGACATTGCTTAGTTTAATTTCATTGCTTTGTACATAATTAGCAGCTTCGTTGTCTGATATTGTCGATGATGTCCAACGATGTGGGATGTTTTCATCTGGAACTATATTTAAGGTAAAAAGAATATGATTATATGAGAAAATTACTGTTTCGGGCTGTAGCGTAGACTGCTTTGAAGAGATCAGAGTCGATGTTTAGTTGAGGAGGATAAGAAACGACATTGGGTTGAGGATATCGTTTAGCATTTAATGTGGAAGTTCTTCGGCTTGATGCTTCTTCGTCGCTCGAGTGCGAAGATGCTAGTTCTAAACTTCGTTCCGAACCTTCAGATTCGGAATCGGAAGTGTGAGCAACTCTTCTTTCATGAGAAGGTTCGTAATTACTTGTGCTTGTCGATGTGTTTCGGAGTTGAGTGTCACTTCTGTAAGGACTGCTTGAAGTTTTTGTCGTTGATCTCGATGTTGTCGAGGAATTTGAGATACCAATATGGCGTCGGGCGGTTTCTGCAGTTCCCGCACCAGCGGGGCGGTATGCCATCGCAGATCTTGGCGGAGAAGGAGGATCGGCAGGCGGTGGAACTTTATTTGTCATCCGCAACACAAGACGTTTCAACGCTGGGCTTGTTGCAGCCTGCGATACCAACAATGACGCGCTATGTACCGGTAAAAGTATCGCCATACACAACGTTGCAAATGGTGAATGCTCGCTGGACGTTACCAAAACAGCAAGCCATGACGCAACCAAAAGCGGAAGACAACCCACATTGATCCACAACATCGTCCGCAAGTTACCGTAAGCAATTATATTCTGGTTTACCGTAAAAGCAGCTTTTAATGACATAAACAACACAACAAGCTTAATAAATATTATCACAGCACCCGGACCAATCATACTCCAAATGACAGACTCATGTATTGATATCCAGCAGCTTAAAAATAAAAATTAAAAATCTTGAATATTCGGAATAAGAACTTACAAATAATAGTTTCCATATTGGTCAGGACGAACTGCAACAGCAAGAGCGACAATGACACCAGGTAAAGCGTAGCCGAGAGTGAAATAATGGACCATAGGCCCTCGATTGACGTCTCTTAATTGAGTAAGCATTCTATACAAATGTATTGAGTAAATGAGTGACCACATGAGCGAGCAGAGCCAAATATAATGGAGTCCTATGGCCACCAGTTTACACCAAACCTGAAGAAAAGTTAAATTAAGTTTAAAATTTGAATCATCTTACCACATGGGATGTGAGTGATGCTTTGTTTGCAGCAAGATAAAGAAGAGCAGCAATCAGAAGGCACATAGCGAAATTGCCTTGGATGGAAGAATGGTTTGCTTTTCCGACTCTGGTCGTGAGTTCGATGATTAGGACGCAAGTGGCTAAGCACCATATGGAGACACAAAGTCCGATCCAAGTGTATACTTCTTCTGCTTCAGTTGGCTCACGGACATAATGCTCTGCGACCAGATCCACAAAAAGAGCATGAGTTGAAAGTGTGCTGCATGTGCAGTTGACAACCACGACATTGTATTTCCACCAATCTCCGTCTGGTAGTTCAGTCAAGCAGCCAGATCTCGTCCATTCTCCAAATCCTCTGATATGAGTCCATCGAACGCACTGAGGGTTACTCCGCGGTGATTTAACCGCCTGATTTAGCCACAATTGTATTCTCACAGGACTTTTTAAACTTGATAATACGTTTCCTTCTGAATTCGTCCAACCACTGTCACGATTGGAGAGCCCAACTGCAACGCTACACCCCATCGAGTCGTAACAGTCAAATCGAATTTGTTTGGAAAAAGCGCACTTTGGTAAAAAGCATATGATACCGTCGCCATCGAACTCTGCATGTTTCTAACTTTCGTCTGGACATCTCCAGGATTCACATTCCCAATTCCTAACAACTCCAACGGAATCAAAATTTTAGAATATTCATCAAATTTCATCCCAGACTTAATATAGTTGTTGTACTTTGGAAATAAAACGGTTGGAGATGAATTTGTATTTCGGGATACAAGACTGGCTGCTTGAAAAGGAGGCTGTAGAATACTAGAAGTATCAGGTAAAACAACTGTTTCTTTAAATTCGCGAGTAGAAGGTCTTGAAGTGATGACTTCGTAGCCAAAAAGACTTTCAGAGCTAACAGTATCCAGTCCTAAAACTAAGGAATGATAAATTACATTATTTGTTTTTTTCATAAGTTTATCACAAACCCATATTGTCGGAGATGGTTTCAAAAGGTTGAGTGTACGTGTCTTTCATATTAGATGTCAATGTTGTCATGTATTGAGTGAAAACAGAATGCAGATGGCTTGGCGGACGATTTGTAATTTCTTCAACTTTTGGCCAAAAACGTGACATTCGATCGGAGAGAAGTTCGCCGACGATAAAAACAAGTCGTTGTATATAACCTGCATCTTGAACATGACTCAAGGCTAAGCCGGTCAAATTTGATTCGTACTGAAGAAGACGAGTGATGAGCTCAACACCGATCAAAACATCGGCCCCAAAAAGTCGACTATGTCCCATTTTGGAAACATTGTATGCTGAAGAGAGCGACCTTGCAGTCTCTGTTGCCACATATGTGTTTAATGAAACATCTCCAGATTCCAGCTGGTTTAACTAAAATAGAAGTAAGATAAATAGTAATTACAATAGGAGATGGACAACTGCAGCACTCTGATATCAGTAACAATTAGTTGTACTACAAGAGTAATTCTGTGCAACTTACTAGACGGCGTAGTTGATAAAAATCATTTGAGGTGCAGTTGAACGTATCCGGATCACGCCATCCTGGAAGTGTCCTGTCACAAACTCGTGTCGCTTTTCCCACAGACCCTTGAGGGCAATTTACAACCGCCGTTGAGCCGTACTCCGTCTTTTCCCACCATATTCCTGAATATTGGTTTTTTGGACAACCTCCATAAATGACTGAAAGAAAAAAAAAAGTAATTTAAAAAATGCAAGCTACAAAATATTTTTACCTTCACAACCGTAAGCAGTGACTTGGGCATAGACGTTTGGGCATTGGTCGCATCGCTGTCCGATGACACCTTCTTTACAATCGCACTGGCCGGTCTCGCTGTCACAAGTGGCTGATTCGCTACCCAAAGCATAGCAAAGACAAGGAACGCATCCCACATCATTAGAAACGAAGTAATGGTTCTCTTTACATCTACATGCTCCGTTTGTCTGATTACAATGTGGTGAATAGCCTTTGCTTATGTCACAGTTGCAAGGACCACAGTTAGGCTGTCCCCACCACGTAGAAGGGCAAAATGTCATCTTCTCTTTTTCACAGTAATCACCACTGTAAATTTGACCGCAAGAACAGCTATAGCCTAAATGGGAGTCCCGGTTCAATCTGCATTCGCCACCATTTTCACACGGGTTCAACGTACAAATTTCAGTACATTCATCACCAACATATCCAGTATTGCATTTACAAAATGATCCAGTTTTCGATTTATGGCAGTGCCGATTCGGAGGACATGATTCAGGACATTTGATTTCTTCGGAGCAACCTTCGCCGACGTTTGTCGAAGTAGAGGGACTTTGCACCATTTGAAGCCCTTGTGAGGAACCCAACCGTATGTCTTTGATGCATCCAATGAACGATCGGAATCCAGGCTCCAAAGCAACGTTGATTTTTCCAATAAGTTGTTTCTGCGGATTAGTTCTAGCTGCTGAAGTTGCACTCCAGGTGTTGTCTAGCATTAAAACGGCTGTACCACCAGGTGCAACTGATGCTGATACATGGTGCCATTCTCCATCAGATACCTTCCAAGATGTTAACACAACGTGGTCTGAGTCAATTGAATACCTTAGATGACCATCGATGATAGAGAACGATGCAGACGAGTTCTGTCCGATGCTTATTCCCAAGATAAACGCTTCAGTTTGAGAGGTACGGATATAAAAGTGGGTCTCCCAGGGTAACTGAATTGGACGGAGCAGAGGGTTGAATACCAGTTGACCATCCCCATGAAAAGACCAAGAAGAAGGGACATCTTGTGTGCAATCTGTTCCCGACCAACCTTCAGCGCATTCACAAATGAAAGTCGCCCAAGAATCGCGACATGTCCCACCATTCTTACATGGAGAGGAACTACAAAAACTATCTCTTTCTACACAGCCAACTTTCGTCCCATTATTTCCAACAAATTTATTCAAATCAAGAAGTTTTCTATCAATATGGACGTCAGCGATGCATCCGGCGAATGATTTCTGTGAAAGGAATGGATGTATGACCCCAGGTGGTAAGCCTCCTAAATGCAAAGGCCCAGTAAGGTCCAAAAATCGATGACAACTCTCTGTCACAATAGCACAACGATTTTCAAGCTCTTGCGTCTCACGTGCAGCACAGGTAATGTTCAATAAGGACCCAAACTTGACTGCAACTGCTGTGTCACAGTCATCAATAGTAACAGTTGCAGTTTTATTGTAGTAAAACACATCAATTCGATGCCAATTTCCATCATTTAATGGTTTCTTCGAAACAGCAGCTGATGATGTTATTTTAGACCCTAAAGAGAAGGAAAACTGAACTGTACTCCCATCTAGAAGTTCCAAAGCGATGAAATCGTGTAGTAAATTATATCGGCCATTGTATAAAATCAAACCATGACTCTCGACGGTGCTGAATTTCAACGTTATTCTGAATCGATTGCGTTGACGGATAGGTTGAAATGTTAAATATGAACCGGGATAAAAAGATCTTGCTCTCGCTTCGCAATTTTTTCCGTAGTTCCTGAAGCTTCCACCAGCTTGAGCACAAGATTCACACGCATATCCGCCAGATTCTAAAGGAGCGCATGTTGAACCATCAGGGCAGCCTTCTTTACAACTTTCTTTTAAATCTGTTTCACAATTTTCACCTGTAAAACCAGGTTTACAAATGCACGTGTAGTCTCCTTCTGCTTGAATACATTCTCCGGAGTTCTTACAAGGGTTTGAGTAACAAAGATTTACTTCTGTGTCACATAAATAATGTTCTTTTTTACCAATGAAGCCTTTAGGACATCGACATGCGAATGTTGTGACGGGATAAATCGGTCTGAAAAGCATCGTTTCGCTTGATACAAAACCGGAAGCGTTGCCGAACTTGAGGACGGTGAGGCATTCTTGAAAATTTAAACAAGGTTCGCGTACGCACAAGTTGTCATCAAACTGAAGAACTTGAAGGGTCGAGAGTTTGTTTAAGAGGGCACGATTAAGGTGGACACGTTCTTGAAGTAGTTGGGCAGGTAGCATCTGCCCATCGGGCTGGCGGACAGAAAAACTCACATTTAGTATCCTTGCATCACCCACGTCAGGATCATCTTGAACACTAAACACATACACATTATGCTTTGGACAGGGTACAATCGCAGCAATCGCTTCAACAAAATAACTATAAAGTGGAGAAAGAAAAGCATCTGTTGTCATTTCTGCCAAACGAACAGTCACAGAGTTCATAAGCATTTCATCTGTTATCAGTCGCACCGTGAGTTCCATCCATGCTTTTACTTCATTGACACCGTCTGAAACTGAAACTTCCATGGTAGCAACTTTGGGTACGTTGGTGTTCAACTGTGGCGACAGCATCAACTCACCGGTGGTTTCGTTGAGTGAAACAAGATGGGCGTTGTTACCAGACAGAAGGCGATAACGAAGCTTGTCTGTGACATCAGCATCTTTAGCTGGTATCTTTCCAAAAGGACCTGAAGGGAAGCACTCTCGAAAATTGTTAAAAACGACCTGAAAATCAGGCAAAACGGGTGCGTTGTCGTTCACATCTGTCACAACCACGGTTAACCTGGCATCGGATCTTAATGGCGCAGATGTAGCTCGAACGACCAAATGATATTCCTTTTTGTCGCTTTCATAATCAAGTTCAGTTAATGTTATCAACTCTGCACGATCTGAATTAGCACGTCGTTGTAAAGAAAAGCTTGATGCATCGTCCCCACCAATAATTGAATACTGAACTATCGCATTCACACCGACATCTGGATCGCTAGCATATATTTCATCAACAGTTGATCCCACAGGTGAATTTTCTGGAATATAAAATGTTAATCGGTCACTTGAGAAAGTTGGAGGGGAGTCATTAACGTCATCGATATTGACAGTAATAATAACTGTCGATGATAAAGGTGGAGTAGCTCGGTCAGAAGCGATGGCGGTCAATTTGTAAGAAGCGACGCTTTCTCTATCTAAAGCACGATTAACTCGCACAACTCCTGTTATTGGCTCCATAATAAATGTATCCGTTTCTTCTAAGCTGTATCGCACTCGTCCATTCAAACCGATGTCTGCATCAGTCGCCGAGACTTGAATAACACTCGTCCCAATGGGACGTCTTCTGATATTGCAACTGTGTATCCTTCTTGTAAAAACTTGGGTGCATTATCATTCACGTCAGTTACCGTGATTTCTACATCTGTAGTATCAGATAATTGCGGCGTACCATTATCTTTTGCCGTCACACTCAACAAATATCCCGATATGGTCTCTCTGTCTAAATTATTTGTCGTTACGATAGCACCTGTGTCTGAATTTATGGAAAAATGATCCGTTTCGGATGTCAAGCTGTATGATATTTGAGCATTGATACCTGTATCAGCATCAGAAGCAGAGACTACTAAGACAGTGGAACCAATTTTTGAATCTTCGGGTATAGTAGCTGAATATGGTGCGTTGTCGAACAAAGGGGAAAACGTGTTAGCATCAGTTATGTTCAAATAGACATTAGCAGAATCGTATCTTCCTCCTGAATCCGTAGCTCTGACGATTAATACAAAACGTTTTTCTTGTTTATAATCCAAAGGTTGTGCAACAGTGATCAAACCACGACCATTCTGAGTTGTGATTGCAAATCGACCTCTGGTGTTTCCGCTTGCGATTTCATAATGGAGCCGAGGGTTTTCATCAGGATCTGTGGCATGGACTGCAACAACTGATGTACCAGGCGCGGAGTCTTCCGACAAATTCGCAGAATATTCTTTTGGGCTGAACACAGGATCGTTGTCGTTAGTATCCTGAATAACAACAGATATCGTCGCAGTTCCTGTCTTCGCAGGCGATCCATGATCTACAGCTAAGACTTCAAAATGAAACTTTGGCTCAGACTCTCGATCAAGTTGCTTATTTGTAAAGACCCAACCAGTAACAGGGTCGACAGAGAGAGGTAATGTACTTGGATTAAAATGAGAGGAAATTCTATATTCAATTTCAGAATTTTCTCCTTCATCGCCATCGTAAGCTTGGACTCGGACAATACTAAATCCGACAGGGACGTTTTCAGAAACTGATTCTTGAAAAAGAGAAGTATAAAAACGTGGCATGTTATCATTAAAGTCTTTTACATTAACTAAAACCTGTGTTGTATTTGATTTACCAGGCGATCCACCATCTTGAGCTCGAATGACAAGCCTGTAACTCCGAATCGATTCATAATCTAACGGCTTCACTAAACTCAATTCCCCACTTTGAGAATCAATAGCAAATTGTCCTTGTGTGTTACCACCAATTATGGCATAGCGCAATGCTCCATTTTGTCCCGAGTCAGCATCCGTGGCTTTAACGTTCGCAATCACAGTTGAAAATTTTTCTTCTTCTGGAAGCTCTATCGTTACAGTTCTTTCACCAAATTGTGGATAGTTGTCATTTTCATCTTTGATTCGAACAACAATACTAACAGTGGATGTCAGTCTTGTGGCGAGAGGTTGAGCAGAGTCTGTAGCTTGAGCGATAATAGTGTATACCTCAGTAGTTTCACGATCTAAAGTCTGCCTAGTTGTTATCAAGCCAGTCAAAGGATCAATCGAAAAAACACCTTCTCCTTTATCTAATCCACCAGATTCAACGTCGACTAATGAATACTCAATTTGTGAATTTATCCCGACATCTAAATCTGTCGCACGGAGTTGAGTGACAACTGTTCCGATTGGTGAGCTTTCACTTAAAGTCGCTTCAGTGCCTCCGGAACTTTCGAATTGCGGAGCGTGGTCATTCACATCCCCGACATTAATCTGCAAAGTTGTTGTGGACGATCGACTTTGAACAGACCCGTCTTCAAACATGGCGGTGATTCTAAAATAATGGACGTCCATCATTTCACGATCTAAACGCGCTGTGGTGCTCACTACTCCATCGTTGGATGCGATGGTAAACATGGCAGACGAACGGGCATCTAGGAGCGACACCATGCTGTATCGTGCACTATGAGATATAGCGACTGTGCATACTTCCACACCGGGCGGTTGTTCTTCCATAACAGTCGCTACATAAAGAGCTTTATCAAAGGTAGTTTCGCCTATTCGTAAAGTCCTCCTAACACGCCCACTATCAAACGCCAGTTCCGTCGGTTTAAACCAAATGGTGACCTTAATCTCACTGTGGCCTGGACTCACGACAGGTATTTGTCCGGAGCAAGTATATGATATTGGAACAGTCACTGTAGTTGTTGATGATTGCTCGACACAGATATCAGAAGAAGCGACAACAAGGTCGCCATTACGACCTTCAACTGCGAATCGTGGATCATCCGGCCCACCATAGTCGACTGTACATGAATTTCGAACTGTGGCTGGTATTAGGGTATGCAGATGACCTAGCTGTTGCGACGCTCTAAGGCAAACTTCTTTCGTCGGACCATTGATGTCTTTATATAAAGGAAAAGCGAAAGATGCTATCGTTTCGCTCATCCAGTTTTTCGCTTCGGAAACCTTATCTTCGTTTTGGTTAACAACGACACCATCTACAAAAGAAAAAAAAAATGAAAATGACAGAATGTAAAGATGCCTTACCTTGAAAACTTATAAGTTGGGCACATCCTCTAATTAAAACTCTAAGAGGTACGGAGACGTAATCCACGGTTCCGTTGGACGTCGAGTCCAAATAAATGGTGAATAAATCTGGATAAGCGAGGCCATCGCATCTGACCCTTTTCTTAAGAAGGACACGTCCGGTGTGCTTTTCGACATGAAGAAGTTTACGAACGAAATCCGCACTTTTGTCCGCGTTGATGGCATACTCACGTTGGCCGAGTCTTCCCGCGGGGATGCCCGAGTCGAAAACGAGACCCGGCTCGTCCTCGGAAGAAAGGACGATGAGAAAAGTCGAAGCATCCGCTACCAAAAAGGCGAGTAAAACTATAATTAAGTGCATCTTACGTCAAATCCATTTTGGCGCCCGAAAGAAAATTTAAAAAGTGATAGAAAATGCATGTTTTTGTTTACAGATAAGACCTTTCGGCCATCTTGAGGTCGACTGAAGTCCCGGTGAGAGGGTCCGAAAGTGGAGGGTGGTTAAGCCGAAGTACGGGGGATCGATCCACACATTCCGCTCTCTTCCACGTCCTACTCTAAAAGGCTTTTAACTTTTTTTTAATCCCCTTTTATTCTCAAAAAATACATCTTTAACAAAACTCTGTTTAAACTAAAAACCACTCCTGTAATCAATGACCACCTTAAGATCTTAAGAACATCGATGACCTTCACATATTCCTTCTAGCAAATCCCGTTTATCCTAGCTCATGGTGGACCAATCACCTCAACATAGTCAATTTTACTTTTTATTTTTTAAAAATCCTAAAGATTTCGGTAGATCGGCCTACTAAAAATATTAATAAAAATTTACGGCTCCGTGGCTGGGGGTTCAGTTTCTGACTCACACCACGGAAGACCGGGGTTCGATCCCAGGTTGGGTATAGGGATTTTTGGTTGGAAGTAAAATTCCAATTAAAAATATCCCTCTACAAAATCTGTGGATAATTTAGTTAGGCCACTACTCTGGTAGTTGGCCCCAAAAGGGCGCCATGGCATTATGGCGAAAGCCCCCGCCTGGGTCTGATCCCCTCCCCCTTTGTAACAAGCCCTGGGCTTAATACAATTAAAACAAAAAAAGAGTAGATTGACCAATAGTAAGAGTAAGCCTCTTGCTCATTGGTCATATCTACTTCTTTTTAAAAAAAAAAAAAAAAAAAAAAAATATTTATCGCAACTCCAACCTGTCAAGTCGTCGAAAAACTTTTTATTTTTCGGCTCCTAGAAAACTTTGGCTTTTATAAATAAACTATTTAAAGAATTTGAGATGTCCATCATTAAAACTGATTCTAGTGTTAAAATTCCTTTTACACTTTATTTTATTTATTTTAATTAAATTAAAATCGATCGGAAACTAGGGTTTCGATGAGTCAGAAGGGGGTTATAAAAGGGGATACCCCGTGAAACGAGACCACCCTCGGGGAATAGTGTTTCAACCCCGAGGGGAGCTAAAAAAACAATCGATAACTGGTCCATAACTCACACGAAAAGTTTACAACCTTGACCTTTAAACTTTAAACTTCAGTCAAATCTATCCCACCTAGCTGATCCGTTGAAAGATAAAAAAATCTCGTAGATAGGTGTTCCAATTTAGTTGGTGAATTCGAATTATTATAGATCGTGAGAAAGAGATCTTCATGAGTCTTGTGAAAAGATGAAGAGCTGAAGGGAAAAAAAGGTCAAACTGGCTTTTAGTGAAAGGCTACTCTTTTCTCTTTTATAGCGATCTCAATAAATACAATAATCAATCTTCATCAACAGCGAGGAGTTTTAAACCCCCAAAACTAGTTTAAAAAATCAAGAAGAAGAATCTCATTTTTGAGTCCAAAATGTGGAATTTTTTGGTTAAAAATGGAGGGGTTTTTTTCCGCACTAGAATAAACTGGAGATTCTATTAGGTCTACAAAATGAAACTCGGCTAAAATCTACAAAATTCAAATTTACCCTGTGGCTGAGTTTCATTTTGTACACCTAATAAATAAAAATTGTAGGAAATTTAATTCTCTATAAATTTGTACTTAATTATTTTTTCTAGGATGCACCATTTTCGGAAAATAATTTTTTTTAAAATAAATTTATCTTGAAAACAGTGCGTCCTAGAGAAAAATGAATAGAATAAAAATTAAAGAGAATTAAATTTCCAACAGATTTTATTTAGTGGATTTTTTCAATATCTGTAACGGTTTACGATTTACAAGCCTTTAAAAATTAACCTTCTTAATGGTTATAATTCAATAACCTTCTTACACGGAGAAGGTCAACTTTTGATGGGCTTCAACGCCTAAAATGTTCAAAATTTTGAAAAAATGAACTACTAGGTGTACAAAATGAAACTCGGCTAAAATCTACAAAATTCAAAACCCTGTGGCTGAGTTTCATTTTGTACACCTAATAAATAAAAATTGAAGGAAATTTAATTCTCTATAAATTTGTACTTAATTTATTTTTTCTAGGATGCCCATTTTCGGAAAATAATATTTTTTTAAATAAATTTATCTTGAAAACAGTGCGTCCTAGAGAAAAAATGAATAGAATAAAAATTAAAGAGAATTGAATTTCCAACAGATTTTATTTAGTGCATTTTTTCAATATCTGTAACGGTTTACGATTTAAAAGCCTTTAAAAATTAACCTTCTTAATGGTTATACTTCAATAACCTTCTAACACGGAGAAGGTCAACTTTTGATGGACTTTAACGCCTAAAATGTTCAAAATTTTGAAAAAATGAACTACTAGGTGTACAAAATGAAACTCGGCTAAAATCTACAAAATTCAAAACCCTGTGGCTGAGTTTCATTTTGTACACCTAATAAATAAAAATTGAAGGAAATTTAATTCTCTATAAATTTGTACTTAATTTATTTTTTCTAGGATGCCCATTTTCGGAAAATAATTTTTTTTTAAATAAATTTATCTTGAAAACAGTGCGTCCTAGAGAAAAAATGAATAGAATAAAAATTAAAGAGAATTGAATTTCCAACAGATTTTATTTAGTGCATTTTTTCAATATCTGTAACGGTTTACGATTTAAAAGCCTTTAAAAATTAACCTTCTTAATGGTTATACTTCAATAACCTTCTAACACGGAGAAGGTCAACTTTTGATGGACTTTAACGCCTAAAATGTTCAAAATTTTGAAAAAATGAACTACTAGGTGTACAAAATGAAACTCGGCTAAAATCTACAAAATTCAAAACCCTGTGGCTGAGTTTCATTTTGTACACCTAATACTTCTTGGGCGGGGAAAATATTTTTTCGATCAAAATGTGGTTTTCCTTAATTTTATAAGGAAGCGCGGCGACCACAGTACAAAGTGCACTTCCGGACTTAAAAAGTAAAAGGTGTCTAAAAAAAGTTGGAAGCGAAATGGAGGGGAGAAAGGGATTCAAGACTGGATTCCGTCCGATGGAAAATCTAGCGGTTTGCCTTAACCCAAGAACCGTTCTTTCTCCATCACGCTTTATCCAATTTTTTTTTCCTTTTCTTTTTCATTCAGAGACGTTTTTAATCGAAAGATTTTCCTTTAAATCTTAAGAATTTTTAAATAAAATACAGAAAGAAAGAAGAAGAAAAAAAAAAAAAGAAGTAGCGGGCGGAAATTCTCACGGTTTTTTATAATTAGATAGGACAAAAACCCCCACACATTTCACTCTCCACAACTCAAGAAGCAGATGAAAATTCAGTTTATCATAGGCTCATTTTTTTTTCTCTCGCAATTAAAGATAAAGCACTGAATTATAATACAGACTAGATTATAATTCAGTGGTTAAAGCCAAATTGCGAGTGAAAAATTAAATATTTTGGATATCAACGATGGAAAATCGAAGTCATAAAAATTTTACCACCTTGCTGTAGAAACAGTTATTAGGTGTACAAAATGAAACTCAGCTACAGGGTAAATTTGAATTTTGTAGATTTTAACCGAGTTTCATTTTGTACACCTAGTAGTTCATTTTTTCAAAATTTTAAACATTTTTGGCGTTAAAGTCCATCAAAAGTTGACCTTATCCGTGTAAGAAGGTTATTGAAGTATAACCATTAAGAAGGTTAATTTTTAAAGGCTTGTAAATCGTAAACCGTTATAGATATTGAAAAAATGCACTAAATAAAATCTGTTGGAAATTTAATTCTCTTTAATTTTTATTCTATTCATTTTTTCTCTAGGACGCACTGTTTTCAAGATAAATTAATTTAAAAAAAATTATTTTCCGAAAATGGTGCATCCTAGAAAAAAATAATTAAGTACAAATTTATAGAGAATTAAATTTCCTACAATTTTTATTTATTAGGTGTACAAAATGAAACTCAGCCACAGGGTAAATTTGAATTTTGTAGATTTTAGCCGAGTTTCATTTTGTACACCTAATATAAGCAGCAAAATTTTATTTGATGGTCATATGATGGTTTTCAAAATCAAAAAAATTTTGGGAATAATTTTGTTGATGGTACTGGTTTGCGATGGTTTAAACAATCTCGTCCTTACGTTAAAAGCTCAAAATCGAAGCTGCGAAGGGGTCGTATTGAGAGGCGGTAAATTGTTAACTCTTTGCTCATGTGTGAGCGATTTTCTCAGAGGTAACGTTTTGGAAATGGACAGTTCGAAAATCCGGCTGGAAAATGTGGAAACGCGAATTATGGCGATTCACCGTCACAGGAGGTGCTCTGAGGTCATAAAAGGTCGTTACGTTTTCGACATGGCGCTCATCGTTTTCGACGTCGAATTCAACGGAGGATACAGACCCGCAGAATTTGACGCTTCAACAAAATGTCAAGTCTACGCTCAAAGAGGCCCTATCAACGGAACCATTGTCTCAAACGATTTCTGCACTGATTATATCTGCGACGAAGAACACCCCAAATGTATCCAATACCTCAGATACTCTTCAAAATTCCAAATTTGCTTCCAAAGCAACTTCAAACCAAGCAGGGGTTCCCCGCTCATCTGCCAAAAAGACGTTTTGTCCGCCATTGCATCAAAAACAAACGAAGATAACGGAACCTTCTTTACAGCATTCACGCTCATCGAAGCTTTCTCATACGAGGATACAGAAACTAACAAAATATCCACTAAACAAATCTCGCTAATCTTGCCGATCATTATTTTAAAATTGTATACCTACTGGTGACTGGGAACTTACGCGATCTACTGGTGAAGACCTAAAACTTCTGTAGTTCATTCAACCCGTTTTTTTATTTTACGCCAACAGAATGAGCTGTTGAAAATAAAAATTGTTGAGAAATAAGGACGAAAATTGAAAAAAATGGAAATTAACTTAATTACTGGCCGTTCTGCCGCAGTGCGGACTTTTTAACTTCCTTAAAGAAGTTATTGTGATACCCTCCACGGCGGGTTTCAGGGGAAGGGTCTTCCAGACCCCGGAGGGTCAAATCGACCGATCTCAACTTTGTCTGTGGTGCCGGCCGGCCGTAGCATTTTTTCCGGAACACTTCACGGCCACAGTTTTGAACCGATTTTAACCAAATTTTTGAAGAAGAAAGTAATGAGGGCGATTATAATCGCCCTTAATAAATATATAAAGAGGCTATAAAAAACTTGTAAATTAAAACTTGTAAAAAAAACTTGTAAACTAACCTTGTAAACTTGTAAATTAACCATGTAAACTTGTAAATTAACCTTGTAAACTAATTAACCTTGTAAATTAACCATGTAAACTTGTAAATTAACCTTATAAACTTGTAAATTAACCTTGTAAACTAATTAACCTTGTAAATTAACCATGTAAACTTGTAAATTAACCTTATAAACTTGTAAATTAACCATGTAAACTTGTAAATTAACCTTATAAACTTGTAAATTAACCATGTAAACTTGTAAATTAACCTTACAAACTGGTAAATCTAACTTTTTTTAATTTAATCTAACTTGTAAACTAATTAACTTTGTAAACTTGTAAATTAACCTCGTAAACTTGTAAATTAACCTCGTAAACTTGTAAATTAACCTTGTAAACTTGTAAATTAACCTTGTAAACTTGTAAATTAACCTTGTAAACTTGTAAATTAACCTTGTAAACCTAACTTTTTATTTTATCTAACTTGTAAACTAATTAACCTTGTAAACTTGTAAATTAACCTTGTAAACCTAACTTTTTATTTAATCTAACTTGTAAACTAATTAACCTTGTAAACTTGTAAATTAACCTTGTAAACTTGTAAATTAACGTGGTAAACTTGTAAATTAACCTTGTAAACTCGTAAATTAACCTTGTAAACTTGTAAATTAACCTTGAAACTTATACATCTAACTTTTTTTTATTTAATCTAATTTGTAAACTAATTAACCTTGTAAATTAACCTTTTAAACTTGTAAATTAACCTTATAAACTTGTAAATTAACCTTGTAAACTTGTAAATTAACCTTGTAAACTTTTAAATTAACCCTGTAAACTTGTAAATTAACCTTATAAACTTGTAAATTAACCTTATAAACTTGTAAATTAACCTTGTAAACTTGTAAATTAACCATGTAAACTTGTAAATTAACCTTACAAACTGGTAAATCTAACTTTTTTTTTATTTAATCTAGCTTGTAAACTAATTAACTTTGTAAACTTGTAAATTAACCTCGTAAACTTGTAAATTAACCTCGTAAACTTGTAAATTAACCTCGTAAACTTGTAAATTAACCTTGTAAACTTGTAAATTAACCTTGTAAACTTGTAAATTAACCTTGTAAACCTAACTTTTTATTTTATCTAACTTGTAAACTAATTAACCTTGTAAACTTGTAAATTAACCTTGTAAACCTAACTTTTTATTTAATCTAACTTGTAAACTAATTAACCTTGTAAACTTGTAAATTAACCTTGTAAACTTGTAAATTAACCTTGTAAACTTGTAAATTAACGTGGTAAACTTGTAAATTAACCTTGTAAACTCGTAAATTAACCTTGTAAACTTGTAAATTAACCTTGAAACTTATAAATCTAACTTTTTTTTATTTAATCTAATTTGTAAACTAATTAACCTTGTAAACTTGTAAATTAACCTTATAAACTTGTAAATTAATCTTGTAAACTTGTAAATTAACCTTGTAAACTTTTAAATTAACCCTGTAAACTTGTAAATTAACCTTATAAATCTTGTAAATCTAACTTGCTGTAAAGACCTTTATGTCCTTTATGCTCATGGCAAATTGGCAAATAAATTATTATTATTATTATTATAAACGATATCTATATTATCCGTTGAAATTGACCTCAGAACACTAAATTTTTATTTTATTTAATAATCAAGTCAGATTTTAGAATTTAAGAAACTTTACAAGACGAAAAAAATGTCAAAATTCTGTATTAAAATACATCCATCATTAAAAAAATTTTTTATTTGTTTTTTGTTTGGACTTCAGATCCGTTTTCAACCTGGAGGTAGAGCGAGGGAGCGAAAACGATACCGCGTTTCATTGCTTTTGCAGCCGCCTGAATTTTTTCCCTGATTGTCCCGTCTGCCATGATCTAAAAAAGTTTTATTATTTAAGAGCCGTTTGGGTTGATTTCTTACTTTGACGGCTGCCTCGATTTCTTTGAGAACCTCAAGAAGTTGGATAATAAAACGTATGATTATTCCTTCTTGGAATTCTTCAGCAGCTTCCATTTGTAGAATTTTTTTAAAACTCTAAAATAAAAATACAAAAATGTCCTCATGAATTCTACAAGGCCCTACCTTTCCTTTAGCCCAATTATAAACAATCGGGGCAATCTTGAAGCTGATTTTTTGAGAATCATAGCCCTCATCTTGCGGCACCTCGTAACCAACTTCGTCTTTTTGAATGCTCTTGCAGATATTTTCTACGGCCTCAATGGCCTCCCTTAACCTCTTCGGTAATTCTTCGATTTGCAAAAGTATTTCCTCTTCTTTTTTCTCGTAGACAAAGCAAGAGAACAAAGAAGCGATTTCGTAAGGGTTCAAATCAGCAAGAATATTCGCAAAAAGGATCTCGCTCACGATGATTTCGAATTTCGAGATACGAGATGCTACCTGACCCTTGAGGAGCACTTCACCATTATCGCCAATGAATTTCCGAGCATACAAAACTTCCCTTTTGCTAAGGAATGTACGATCCTCACAATCTTGAGAAATTTCCTTCCTAAGCTCATTCAGCCTCTCCCGCTCGATTTGCAACGTAAAAAAACGCTCGAAATTTTCCTGAACATTCAAAACATTTATGGTAAAACACTTGAATACAAGAAAAAATTTGGGTTATATCGCAGTAAAAAAAAAAAAAAAAAAAAACACTGACCAATGATTCAACGGAATTGATTTCCGATATCGTTTTAGAACTCAGATATAATTTATCCGTCATCCGTGATAGCTTGATTCTTTTAATAGCATCGTGCAAAGTAGATGTGAAGTCAGTCACAAATTCTGGCCGCCTAAAAAAAAAAAAAACATATTTATTAGGTGTACAAAATGAAACTCGGCTAAAATCTACAAAATTCAAATTTACCCTGTGGCTGAGTTTCATTTTGTACACCTAATAAATTAAAATTGAAGGAAATTTAATTCTCTATAAATTTGTACTTAATTATTTTTTTCTAGGATGCACCATTTTCGGAAAATAATTTTTTTTAAAAATAAATTTATCTTGAAAACAGTGCGTCCTAGAGAAAAAATGAATAGAATAAAAATTAAATTTCCAAGAGATTTTATTTAGTGCATTTTTTCAATATCTGTAACGGTTTACAAGCCTTTAAAAATTAACCTTCTTAATGGTTATACTTCAATAACCTTCTTACACGGAGAAGGTCAACTTTTGATGGACTTTAACGCCTAAAATGTTTAAAATTTTGAAAAAATGAACTACTAGGTGTACTGAAACTCGGCTAAAATCTACAAAATTCAAATTTACCCTGTGGCTGAGTTTCATTTTGTACACCTAATACAAACAATTTTTTTTTTAACTTACTTTGTCCCAGGATGTATAGTTTTAACCTTTTTGAGGTAGTCGTTTATTTGGAGGACATCTGACTTTTTGAGTTTGGAATCGTAAACTTCATAAACGTCTTTAATGTCGAGGATGAGGTCTTTAAAAGAGGTAACTGTCATAACTGAATCTTTTTCAAGAAATGGAAAAAACGAGATGATTTTGAACCAGAAATCAATTTCTGCTTCTTTAAAGATGGAGTCGCTGGTTTTCGGCCTCAACTTATCATAGGACTTGTCCTCGAAAAATAAGATGCTGATTTTTTGCTCCTGTTGAACAGATATTTGCAGAGTACGACGCCGATTTTGTTCACATACTCCTTACAAGTAAATCGGACGAGTCGCCCACTTTCAATTGTCGTGTTCTAAGAAATATAAATATTGTCAAAGCATGAAAAAATGGAACACAAAAGAGATCAAAATCGCCATGCGAAACCCCAGATTTCAAAAAAGGTGCCAGTTTACTGGACGGTTGCAAAAAGACAAAAAAAGTACTGGTTTGAAGAGCTTCCAACGAAAACTTCATTAAAGAGAAGTATCTGTATAGGAGGGGGAAGTATAACGGAGGGGACGTAAAACGTAAGGGGAAGTATAACGGAGTGGGAAGTATATGGGAGGGGAAGTATAACGGAGGGGGAAGTATAAGTGAGAGGAAGTATATGGGTGGGGGAAGTTTAAGTGAGGGGTAGTACGAGGTGTGGCTATTTAATAACCGGACTGATGCTGCTGTCAGCTAAGTGCGAGCGCGACGCGACAAGTTTAAACATGATTTAGTCTGAGGGTCCTTCCCCAACTCTCAGCTCGCTGGACAAGTCGTCAGGTCGCTCTGTTCGACTGTAGGAGTCGATTGAAGTAGTGTTCGAATTAGTGGCGCGTCGGAAAAATGCCAAGTAGTCAGATGGAACAACGAGTTAACCTGAAGTATCTTTTTTTTTAAATTCGGCATCCCAGTGTTGGATCATCCACCGTACACTCCCGACCTTGCCCCCTGTGACTTTTTTCTATTTCCTAAGGTGAAATCGGCGCTAAAAGGAACAAGACTTAAAGGGTGGAAGCGGTTAAGGCAAAAGCGACGGAGGTACTGAACCAGCTAACAGAAGAGGACTTCCAGCACTGCTTCCAACAATGGAAACAACGTATGGAGTGGTGTAGGGATCGCCAAGAGGAGTATATTGAAGGAGATAAAACTTCGAATGCAATTGGAGACGAATAAAAATTGTTATGACTTCAGTCCGGTTATTTAATAGCCACACCTCGTATAACAGAGGGTGAAGTATAACGGAGGGGGAAGTATAAGGGAATGAAAGTATAACGGAAGGGGATGTATAAGGGAGGGAAAGTATAAAGGAGAATTTTCCAAGTTTTTTTTCGAAAATTTTTTAATTTTTTTTTTTGAAAAATTTTCTAAGTTTTTTTTTGTAAATTTTTTAAGTTCTTTTTTTCGAAAATTTTTTTAAGTGTCAAGGTAGAAATAATGGGCTCTTTGGCCTAGGGAAGTGCTCGTAAAGGGTAGAAGTACGAAATTCCTCCCTACTAAAAAAAATTAATAATTAAAAAGTGGCAATTTTTTTAAAAATATATGGAGTAATTGGTGAAAATGTGGTGAAAATCGGATTAACGGTTAGGCCGCAGCGAATTTTTTAAAATTTCAAACAGACATATCTCCGCCATTTTTTCGAAATTCAAAAATCGCCCTCGTTACATTCTTCTTTACCGGCTAAAGAAATTTGTGTGAAAATTTGGTGAAAAACGGATGAAAACTGTGGCCGTAAAGTGTTCCGGAAAAAAAAGCTACGACCGGAACCACAGACAAAGTTGAGATCGGTCGATCTTCTTCAAGGAAGTTAAAACACTTAAGTTTTTTTTTTAGCCTGAAAGTTACCAGGTCGAAAGATTCTTCGCTTAAGTAATTCTTGATAGCCTTGTAAAACTCTGAATAGGCACCAATCTCATCCGATGAGACGAATTCGTCCAAAGATTCTTCTAAACTTTTACAAAGTTTAAGACTTTTTTGATAATCGTCTCTAAAAAAACAAAAACAGAATAAGCTGCTTGTTAGGATAGAAAGCACATACTCTTTGTTGGAATCCTTGGCGTTATTGAGGAAACTGCGATCCAGAAGCATTTTAATGGACATGTGCTCACGTTTGAGTAATACGTTGAGGATTGTTCGATAGAAGACTTTGAACTGGGATGATAAAGGTTTTGGTGATCCTTCCATTACAGTATAAAGGTCTGAATACTCAAGCTTATCCCTAATACTACGATCAAGTATGTAGACGTAACCGACATCGTCTTTACCACGTCGTCCGGCTCTCCCGGCCATTTGTATATACTCGCCCGGCTCTAGATTCCGTAGTCCGACTTTGTCAAATTTTTGAATGCGGTTGAAAATGACAGTACGGGCAGGCATGTTGACACCCATTGCAAACGTCTCGGTTGCGAAAAGGACTTTGACAATACTCTCGCCGAAAAGGCATTCGACGATCTCTTTCAGCATCGGAAGGATTCCACTGTGATGGACTCCGATCCCTTTCAAAAGGAGTTGTTTCATAACTTGAACCTGCGGAAGTTGACGATCTTCACCATCCAGTTTAGAACTAACATGTGTATTGAAGAAATGTTCGATTCTTGCCTTTTCATCTGAGTCCGTCAAATCGACCGTACAATTTAAAGCCAATTCATCGCACTTTTTCCGTGAAAAAACGAAAATGACAACTGGCAATTTTTGGCTTGTTTCAAGACTTTTAATGAGATTCGTCCAACTATACTCGGGTCGCTTTTTTTCTTTATTTTTGTAATTAGTTTTGAGTTTGTTATTGTGGGGTTTTTCTGGATTAGACTCTTTGTTTGTACGTGATTTCAATTTTTTCTCTTCGTGCTCTTTAAATTTTCTTTCGCTGAGCGGTTCGTCGCCTTTTTTAATAAGTGTTGAGATCTCCTCAATGGGTCCTTTCCCTTCAAATTGAAGTAAGTAATGATGGAGAGGAACTGGACGGAAATGAGTCGAAGAAATGATGACTTTTCGCTTTTTAGTTTGGCCAATCCATGAAGAAAACTGCTCGGCGTTCGGAACTGTCGCCGAGAGCATAACGATTTTGACGCGATCAGGCAAAAGTATGATAGATTCTTCCCAAACGTGCCCACGATCAGGATCGTTAAGGTAATGAACTTCGTCGAAAATGACAAATTCCAGATCGCTGATTTTATCGGGACAGTTATAAATCATCGATCGGAGAATTTCCGTCGTCATTATAAGACATCTCGCCTTTTCGTTGATCTGAACGTCGCCGGTGATGAGGCCGACTGATATTCCGTTTTCTCCGTGGTCGAATTTCTTTCGGAAGTCGTAGAATTTCTGGTTGGAAAGTGCTTTGATTGGTGAAGTGTAGATGACGCGAGTTGAGTTGCGTCGTGCCATCGCAATCGCATACTCCGCTACCACTGTCTTCCCTGCAGAAGTGTGCGCCGACACAAAAACGTGATTATCGCCCTCCAACGCCAAAATCGCCGCCTTCTGAAATGTGTCCAAATCGAAGTTGTACCTGTAAGCCATCTCGATCGAAGATATATCCACAGGAATGTTTGTGTCGATTTCCTCCACAAATTCGTCTACGTACATTTTGTTTTTACTTTCCATCAATTTTAGAGTGGGCACCACAGAGTTTTCTTCCGCTCTTCCCATTTCTTTAAATGAGTCTACTTTTTCAATATTTGGCTTCTTAGATGCTATTTCTTCTTCTTCCTCATTTTCTTCATATTCAGGCGAATTATGCGTGCGATCGAAACCGTCGAAACAATGAGGATCAACTTTTGCAGAATCCCTTATAAACCTATTCAGTTTTTCACATTCGATTTCGCTGTTTTGGCGTATCCAAGTTTTGAATTTTTCACATCGGCTTTTTGCATGATGCACATTAGGCATATCGATCAGCGACAGCGATTTTGAAAGGAGCTCCTCAGCATCAAATGATTCACCAGATTTTAAAGGAGCCCACGTGAAAGTGTTTTCGACTCTTTCATCATCAGAATTTTCGCTCAAATCATCGAACTCGAGGGTTTTCGCAGTTTCATAATGATTCTCCAGGCATTTAAAAGCGTAATCATCATCTTCTTCAAATTCCTCGCATTCTGCATCAAAGTCGAAGTCATCCAAAAGTTTTTTAAAGTCGAATTCAATCGCATCAACTTTCAATTTGACACTTTCAACATTTGGAGCCATTTGAAAATCAAAATCAAAATTGATTTCAAAATCTGAAAGAAAAACAGTGAAAGGAGCTAAATAGAAAAAAGTTTACCTTCTTCAAGGACTTCATCAGACGAAAAGTTGAAAAAATCGTCAACCAATTTTTGACCTTCCAAAATTGACTTCTGTATGGTTTTGCAGTTCAAATATATTCCTGAAGGGTCTTTAACATTTTCAAACTCAAAAATAGCCGAATCTGAGCCTTTTTTGACACTTTTTAACATCTCTTTTTGTTGCTCTAGAGATATTCCGAATTTCGCCGTAGTCAGATTTTTAAAGCCATCGATTTTTTGTAGTAAGCGACGTATGAGTAAAGCGTCCGGTTGGAATACGTCCGTACTGTAATACGGGTATGTCAAATATTTCAACTCATATGACTCGAGAGTATTTTCCAAATCGATCGTTTCGTGTTTTTCGTTGGGATGTTGAGTGAAAATTTCACCTCGGCCACCCTCCCCGTGCAGACTCTCGTAATTGGTGAGGAGTTTTACGTTCTCCTCAACACAAACTTTGCTCCCTTGTACGAATTCATCTTTTTTCAAAGTGTTTAATTTCACAGCATCTACTTCAATTTCTTTAGATTCTTCCGTCTCCTCCAGCTGTGAAAAGAGTTCCTGAAATATCGATTTCGAGCTCACCAAAGGCACTAAAATAAATGAAATAAATAAAAATACTTCCAAAATTGTTTCAATTCACATGGTTCGTTGGTGTTGAAATTTTTGATGCTCTCAAAGTTCTCATTGATCGCGTCCTCATTCCATTTTTGAGACGGGATCTTTTCATCAGGCCGTTCGATTTCAAGATTTTGCCTCGAGTTAAAATCAAGAGCGAGTGAGTCGAGTAAATCGTCTAAACAATTAAACGGAACATGGGCAGTTTCAACGAGCGATTTAAGGACATCGTTCGCTTTTTTCATTGATGGCGTCACCTCCTCATCCACTATTAACGCCTCATCACTAATATTTTCCACTAAAATTAATTGTTTTATTACAATTATACATACATTTTTAAAATAATTACATAATTTGAAAACTTTTTCTCTTAGTAACTGTGGGTCAGATCTGTTGACCTTTTTTTCTTTTGGTTTTGATGAAATTGCGTCTTCTTCATCTTCGTCCTGAAAAAAAGTACTAGTTTGAAGAGTTTCCAAGAAAAACTTCCTTAAAGAGAAGTAAAAAATATAGGAGGGCGAAGTATAACGGAGGGGGAAGTATAAGGGCGTGGGAAGTATAACGGAGGGGTTTTTTTTTTCAACAAATTTTCGAGTTTTATTTTCCAAGTTCCTTTTTTCGAAAGGTAGAAATAATGGGATTTTTGGGCAAGAGAGGTCCCTCTCGTAAGGCGTGGATGTATGATATTTCTCAAAAAATGAAAAATCAGTTGAAAACTAGCTGTTAAGTGCTCCGAAGAAAAAAAAAAAAAAAAAAAAAGTTATCCCACTCCTGATATCAGCTATCCCACTTCTGATATCAGCTATCCCACTCCTGATGTCAGTTATCCCACTCCTGATGCCAGTTATCCCACCTCTGTTATAAGCAGTGTTGGGCGATTACGATTGTAATCGCAAGTTTCTTAATTACGATTACGATTACAATCGTATTCGTATTTTTTCGGCGATTACGATTGTAATCACATTTTTTTAACGATTACAACCGTGATCGTATTTTTTTTCTGCGATTACAATCGTAATTGTATTTTTTTTCTGCGATTACCATTATAATCGTATTTTTTTCTGTGATTACAATCGTAATCGATTACGATGCCTTTTTTTTTCCAGCGATTACGTGAGTAATTGCATTTTTTCCAGTGATTACTGGCGTAATCGTATTTTCGTTAGCGTTTACGGCTGGTGTATGACATCAGGTAATCTCAGTAAATATGTCATAAACGAGCCGTAAACGCTAACGAAAATACGATTACGCACGTAATCGCTGAAAAAAAAAATGCGATAATCGCAGAAAAAAATACGATTATAATGGTAATCGCAGAAAAAAAATACAATCACGATTGTAATCGCAGAAAAAAATACGATTACGGTTGTAATTGTAAAAAAAATCAATTACGATTGTAATCGCAGAAAAAAATACGAATGCGATTGTAATCGTAATCGGAATTACGATTACGATTATAATTGTAATCGTAATTAAGAAACTTGCGATTACAATCGTAATCGTAATTGCGATTACGCCCAACACTGGTTATAAGCTATACCACTTCTGATATCAGTATCCTACTTCTGATATGAGCTATCCCACTTCTGATATCAGCTATTCCACTCATGATGTCAGTTATCCCACTCCTGCTACGGATGGCCGGCACCACAGACAAAGTTGAGATCGGTAAAGATCTGATTTTACCCTCCGGGGTCTGGAAGACCTTTCCCCAAAAACTTGACAAGGAGGGTTAACTTCTTTAGGGAAGTTAATTACGGATGCCAACTGTAGCCATAAAATGCACTAACTTCATCTTCCTCTTGAATTTTGGGCGATTTCCATCCGTAGATCGTTGGGCGTGGAAATTCATCTTCTTCAATCCAAAATTTAAGTTCCCCTCTCAATAACGCTTCACGCTCCCTCAGCTCAAGGTTTTTAAGGCCAACTTTGTAGTCAAGGATCTCCCCGCTCTTTTCATCTCGAACGGGCTGAAGAGAATTATTTAAAAAATCAAATAATCAATTAAAAATGACGCACAATAAAATAAAAAGGATTGAAAACAGGGGAAATTTGAAGCATTTTGTCAATGTCGATGTTGATTTCACCGCGGTCAAACTGTAAACGGAAACGCTCACATGTATCCTCATCGAAAACACCATCTTGTGGTTTGAACACTTTTTCAATCTCACCATTCCGGAAAACATTCTACAAAAATAACAGTAAAAAATATATATAATTTAAAAAAATACAGAAAAATGGTTGCTGAATCGCTCGCAGAGACGTCGGTTGTTGTCCTCGTCTTCCGCATAGACAGAAGAATACTCCCATTTATTATATTCCTCATTTTTTATCTCTTTTATTCGTACAAGAATGTCTCTAAAAAAAGTATTATTTTCTAAAATAGCTTCATTTTATGTATACCTTGGAAGAGGTTTTGATGGGACGAAAAATGGGTTGGAACATTCAGCCCAATCTAAAATTGGAGCATCTTCAATGAGTTTTCCGTTGGATGCGTACGCGAAAATTTCGTCGTTGAACTTCTTGTCAGATGATGGATCACATAATTCAAGTTCACACCTTTCAAAGTCACCTAAAACACATTTTAAAAAAATAACAAATTTTAATCCTTTAGTGAGGTAAATAAAAACTAAACTTACCTTCTTCTAAAGGTTCAAAATTTGGAGTAGACTTGGAATCCTAAAAATTAGATTTAAAAAAATTTCGAGCAGGGGAAAAAATCAGTGTTGGGCGTAATCGTAATTGCAATTACGATTACAATTATAATCGTAATCCCGATTACAATTATAATCGTAATCCCGATTACAATTATAATCGTAATCCCGATTACAATTACAATCGTAATCGTAATTACAATTGTAAACGTAATTCCGATTACAATTACAATCGCATTCGTATTTTTTCCTGCAATTACGATTGTAATCGCATTTTTTTTCTTACGATTACAACCGTAATCGTATTTTTTTCTGCGATTACAATCGTAATTGTATTTTTTTTCTGCGATTACCATTATAATCGTATTTTTTTCTGCGATTACCATTATAATCATATTTTTTTCTGCGATTACAGTCGTAATCGTATTTTTTCTGCGATTACAGTCGTAATCGTATTTTTTCTGCGATTACAGTCGTAATCGTATTTTTTTCTGCGATTACCATTATAATCATATTTTTTTCTGCGATTACAGTCGTAATCAAATTTTTTCTGCGATTACGGTCGTAATCGTATTATTTTCTGCGATAATCGCATTTTTTTTCAACAATTACGGGCGTAATCGTATTTTTGTTAGCGTTTACGGCTCGTATATTATGACATTTTACTGAGATTACCTGATGTCATATACGAGCCGTAAACGCTAACGAAAATACGATTACGCTCGAAATCGCTGGGAAAAAAATGCGATTACGATTGTAATCGCAGAAAAAAATACGAATACGATTGTAATCGTAATTAAGAAACTTGCGATTACAATTGTAATCGTTATAAAAATGCGATTACAATCATTCTCGCAGAAAAAAAATACGAATACGATTGTAATCGTAATTAAGAAACTTGCGATTACAATTGTAATCGTTATAAAAATGCGATTACAATCATTCTCGCAGAAAAAAATACGAATACGATTGTAATCGTAATTAAGAAACTTGCGATTACAATCGTAATTGCGATTACGATTACGCCCAACACTGGAAAAAATTCAACCTCTAAAAGGGAGAGAGGAGTTTCTATGTCTTTCAAGTCGCAAGACTCCAACTTCAGTAAAATTTTGTCTAGATTCCGTGTAAAAAAGGGATTTTCCTTTTTAAGGTTAAATTGTTTTTCGCATAGTTCGGACAATTCGGACTTCAATTCTGAACTTGTTTCTTCACTGTCCGTTTTACTTATCAACCCTTTTAATTTTTCGATCTCATAACTCAGTTCTTCAGCATCCCTTGAGATGGGAACTCGCTTCAAACAGTTTTTCGTATATTTAACATTTGAGATGATGGAATCCACAAAGTTTTCGTCTGAATTCTACAAATTTACTGTGTTAAAAAAAAAATGATTGTTTAAAAAAAATTAAACCTTGTCCTTTTTTCCCCCAGGTTCCTCGACCAAAAAGTAGGGCTCCAGACCATATAAATCAGCATAATGGAATAACGTGGAATAATCAGCCTTTTTCTGTTCCTCCAAGTTAACTTTTGTCTATTGAAAAAAAAAAAAAACGCATAAAATACATAAAAATTTGGAATGTGAAATGGCAATTTGTAAGCAAAAGTACGGTATTTAATACCTTTGGAGTACTGATTTTCAAATTTTTGATAACAGAACAAATTGAAGTCAACTTTTCCCTCAACTCCTGAATTTCGAGAATTTCCTTATCCTGAAAAAATTTACATTATTTTGCAATACATAATAAAACTACGGACGGACAACCGGCCGGCAGTGTTGGGCGTGATTAGTAATCGCAATTACGATTACGATTGTAATCGCAAGTTTCTTAATTACGATTATAATTGTAATCGTAATCGAAATTCTGATTACAATCGCATTCGTATTTTTTTCTGTGATTACAATCGTAATTGTATTTTTTTTCTGCGATTACCATTATAATCGTATTTTTTTCTGCGATTACAGTCGTAATCGTATTTTTTTCTGCGATAATCACATTTTTTTTCAGCGATTACGGGCGTAATCGTATTTTTGTTGGCGTTTACGGCTCGTATATGACATTTTTACTAAGATTTCCTGATGTCATATACGAGCCGTAAACGCTAACGAAAATACAATTACGCCAGTAATCACTGGAAAAATGCAATTACACCCGTAATCGCTGGGAAAAAATGCGATTACGATTGTAATCGCAGAAAAAAATACGAATACGATTGTAATCGTAATTAAGAAACTTGCGATTACAATCGTAATCATATTTTTTTACATGCCATTTTCAAAGACTCATCGTTGGAGGGTATCACGATATCTTCCTTTTTGTGGAAGTTAATTGATGGTTGGCCATACTGTGACCAGTTTAATAACTTAAAAAAATTATTTCGACTAAAGTTATTCGACATCAAATCATAAATTTATTCGTATACCTCTTCATACAGAAATTCCTCGATGATCTCCCAAACTCTGTTGACATCTTTTTCGAAATTCGGATATCTAGTTTCAATTTCCTTTTTTATTTCTTCCGCAGCGATTTTATTAATCTAAAACCATAAAAATTAAAACTAAACTATTATTAATTATTTTATACATTACTTTCTGAAGCCGACCATATACATCCGAACCTCCGGATAGCTGCAACAAGAATTAATTTTAAAAAAATTCTCTAAATGACTTACCATATCCATTTTTTAAAGTTGAAATAGACCTTACAATGCCTATTTAATCATTACGTGTAAACACTGAGCAACAGACTACAATCTTAACGCAGTTACGGACTACGGTCAGTGATAACTGTTGATAACCTGCATTAAAACCTTCTTATTACTATAAGAACGAGTTTAGCAGGGTGACCAACGTGACTCATTCGAAATCGAAATAAAGATGATTTTTAAACCGGCTTATTGATAGGAAACGTTTTGATTGCTAAACAAAACTAAGAAAAACTGAGCTCCTAAATTTTTGCCCACGTAGTTGAACTACATTATAAATAATAATGAATAAATAAGATAAATAACACACACACAAAAAAAAAAAAATTTATTTAACCTTAAAATTTTTTTATATTACTACAAAAAGTATGAGAAAAAGGAAAAAATATAAAAACTAAACTGTGATACCTCCCACCATAAAAAAAATTAATTGGTGTTCTTGCTTCAAAAAATCGCTAGTGAGAGAGGAAAAGTGTAACAGAAAACAATGAAATCAAAAATGTTACTCAAACTCTTTTTACTTAAAATGTAAGTCCAAAGTATTAGGTGTACAAAATAAAACTCAGCCACAGGTTAAATTTGAATTTTTTAGATTTTAGCCGAGTTTCATTTTGTACACCTACGTAGTAGTTCATTTTTTCAAAATTTTAAACATTTTAGGCGTTAAAGTCCATCAAAAGTTGACCTTCTCCGTGTAAGAAGGTTATTGAAGTATAACCATTAAGAAGGTTAATTTTTAAAGGCTTGTAAATCGTTAACCGTTACAGATATTGAAAAAATGCACTAAATAAAATCAGTTGGAAATTCAATTCTCTTTAATTTCTATTCTATTCATTTTTTCTCTAGGACGCACAGTTTTCAAGATAAATTTATTTTTAAAAAAAATTATTTTCCGAAAATGGTGCATCAGTACAAATTTATAGAAAATTAAATTTCCTACAATTTTTATTTATTAGTTGTACAAAATGAAACTCGGCCACAAGGTAAATTTGAATTTTGTAGATTTTAGCCTAGTTTCATTTTGTACACCTAATAAAAAAAAAAAATTAAAAATTTATTCATCAGCAGAATGGAATTAACAATCTACTAGGATAACAAAAGAAGAATATTGAAATTTTAATGACAATTATTGTGCATTCATTTTTAAAGGATTTATTTTTCTTTTTCGTTTATAAAACAAAACGGATTCAAAATATGAAGATTTCGTGACTTGATTCGACATTCACCCTTTAAAACCTTGAAAAAAGCGGCGGATCTATAAAATTGAATGGGAACCCCCTAATGCTCCCCCACCCCCACCAAACTAAAACACGAAAGGGTTTTACGGGCTGCGATTTGATCAGTTCTTAGTTTGATCAGATCGTAAAATAGCAGATACTCTTATGCCATCTTTTTGTATGAAACGCGCATTTATCTGTACCTTCATCAATGGTAGGAATGTCAAGGAAAAAGTTTTATGATAGGAAATTTTTTGAAGTGAAACAGACGAAACCAGAAGTGGGAGTACTAGTGGATTTAAAAGTTTTGAAGGAGTTTTTGATAAAATGTTAAGCATCTTTGTAATGTAAAAGTTGTACGCTTATGTAGAAAAATAACTTCACAAGTGGGATGAAATGATTTAGAATTAGAATTAGAATATACGAGTAGTTCCGCACCACCACCGAGGTGTTTTCCGGAGCAGTCAGCGCCTGGCTGGCAAAGTAGTAAAAAAGTTCCGGTTTGAAGAGCTTCCAACGATAACTTCCTCAAGGATACAGGAGGAGGAAGTATTAAGTAGGAGAACTAAATTTTTGTAAAAGTTGTGAAATAAATTTGGTGGGTATCGCAGTAAGTCTTGAGGAAGTTAGAAATTTTAGGTATTTTTTGTTGTTCGTTTTCTGTTTTTTGAAAAAAAAAAATAAAAATTAAGTACCTAATAAATCGCCATTTTATTTTCCGTTAAAAAAATTCTTGAGGAAGTTAAAAAAAAAAAAAAAAAAAAAATTATTTTGAAAATTTTATATCAAGGTAGAAATTCAGTACGGTTAGCCAAAGAGAGGCCGCCCTCGAGCCGGCGAAGTGACTCACATTTCTGCCTAGAAAAATTATTAAGTAAAAAAAATTTTGGAAAATTAAAATTTTAAAAACATGGAAAATTTTTAAATAATTCAAGGAATGTTTAGTGAAAATTTGGTGAAGATCGGACCAACAGTACGCCCACAGCGCTCATTTTAAATCTTTGAACAGTCATATCTCCGCCATTTTGAAAAATTTTGAAAAAAGCTCTCGTCATTTTCAAGATTTCTGTGAAAGGAAGCTTGTGTATAAATTTGGTGAAGATCGGATGAAAATTGCGGCCGTGAAGTGTTCCGGAAAAAGTGGCGACGGACGGCCGGACGGCCGGCACCACAGACAAAGTCAGGATCGGCAAAGATCACTTATCAGATTTATCCTACGGGGTCTGGAAGACCCTTTTCTAGTAACAGGGGGTCGGAGGGTATCACAGTAACTTCTTGAGGAAGTTAAAAGAGAAGCAATTACTAATTTTTGAAGAATTTAAAATGAAATTTTTACTTCCCTGAGAGTTTTAAACCAAAATATAAGGTTTGTCGACTGTGTTGAGGGGGTTAATGAACATCTGTTATTTTCACCGTTCCCTCCGGATCTGATACTTTTCTGTTCACCCTTTCCAAAGCGTTTTACCCTTCGCGATGGGAATCGGTCAATTTTACCGCATTATATGAAAAGAAAAATTACCAAGAGGGGAAACAAAATTTTGGAAAAAAGAAGGTAAATAAACAAATTAAAGAAAATAAAAGCACAATTCGCCATTTGTCACGTAAGACGTCCCATTAACGACACATTTTATTTACCTACGAAACTTTCGCAATTTTATGGATCAATTAAAAGTTGCTAATTAGTCGGAAAATAGAATTTGGGGAAAAACAAGATGAAGAAAAATTGATTTTTAATGTTTCCGCGAATACATTTTTCTCTTTGATCGTCGTAATAAATTAACTGTATTTATTTTATTCATAATATTAGGTGTACAAAATGAAACTCGGCTAAAATCTACAATAGTCAAATTTACCCTGTGGCTGAGTTTCATTTTGTACACCTAATAAATAAAACTTGTAGGAAATTTAATTTTCTATAAATTTGTACTTAATTATTTTTTTCTAGGATGCACCATTTTCGGAAAATAATTTTTTTTAAATAAATTTATCTTGAAAACAGTGCGTCCTAGAGAAAAAATGAATAGAATACAAATTAAAGAGAATTGAATTTCCAACAGATTTTATTTTGTGCATTTTTTCAATATCTGTAACGGTTTACGATTTACAAGCCTTTAAAAATTAACCTTCTTAATGGTTATACTTCAATAACCTTCTTACACGGAGAAGATCAACTTTTGATGGACTTTAACGCCTAAAATGTTTAAAATTTTGAAAAAATTAACTACTAGGTGTACAAAATGAAAATCGGCTAAAATCTAAAAAATTCAAATTTACCCTGTGGCTGAGTTTCATTTTGTACACCTAATAATAATTATAAAAAATTAAAAGTATTGAAAACCAGATTTTTTTTTTTTGGTTTGCCGTAGGCATTAGCCACGACTCAGAAAATTCATTTATTCTTTTGCAGAATTAAAACAACAAATAAACATTGTTTCCGTTTTCATATTATCCCACATTTAGAATTAATGGGTAGTCTCACAGTTTTGACTCAAAGGATGGTCTAATAGTTTTGATAAATTCTCACACAAAGTATCTTACCTAACTATTTTATTCTACGTCCCACGTTTAAATTTTACGGTTGGTTCGTTAAGGATCGTTCTTAATTAATTTGCAAAAAAGGAAAAGTACTACTTTGTGCTTTCAACGAAAACTTCCTTAAAGAGAAGTTAAAATATTGGAGGGGGAAGTATAAAGGAGGGGCAGTTCAAGGAGGGGGAAGTATAAAGATGGGGAAGCACAAAAGGAGGGGAAGGATAATTTCAAGCATTTAGACAAATTCATTTTTCAACTAAGTTATTTTTCAAATTACGAGTTTTTCCCCTCGAAAAATTTTCAAAGTTATTTTTTCAATTTTTTTCCGTCAATCGGACCAACGCGACCGCCATTTTTTCGAAATTCAAAAATCGTTTGTTTCTTGTTCACCATCTAAAGAAAATTAGGTGAAAATCTGTTGAAAACTGTGGCCGTAAAGTGTTGCGGAAAAAAAATGCTACGCCCGGCCGGAACCACAGTCAAAGTTGAGATGGGTCGATTTGACCCTCCGGGGTCTGGAAGACCCTTCCCCAAAAACCCGACGTCGAGGGTATCACAATAACTTCTTTAAGGAAGTTAAAAAATTTAAAAGCACTCCCCTCCCCCGGATGCCACGAGGAGAAGAAGAGAACTTCCTCGGAGTCGCTTACGGTCTTCAGAAGAGAGAGGTTCCCCTTCTTTCTTCTATAAGAGCCGGGTTTTAGTAGGTACGAGGAAAATTTTGTACTCTTCTTCCCAGGATCCTCCCATCAAAGTAAGTAGTCCTTTTAATTTTTTTTTCTCCCATTAAACTTTTCCAAGAGTTATTTATAAATGGAAAATCGGGCTCAAATTAATAAGGAATTTTTAGAATGTACGATACTGCCAATAATCCGCAGTCTTTAGAAAGGGCATGTTCGAAAAAATCAAATAAAATCCTTCAGTAAATAATTTTACTTTTCTTTTGCCGTTATTATCTTCTGATTTTTAATTTACTTAAAGAAGTTATTGTGATACCCACCACGTCAGGTTTTTGGGGAAGGGTCTTCCAGACCCCGGGGGGTCAAATTGATCTCAACTTTGTCCGTGGTTCCGGCTGGCCGTAGCATTTTTTTCCGGAACACTTTACGGCCACAGTTTTCATCCGATTTTCACCAAATTTTCACACAAATTTCTTTAGCCGGTGAAGAAGAATGTAACGAGGGCGATTTTTGAATTTCGAAAAAATGGCGGAGATATGTCCGTTTGAAATTTTAAAAAATTCGCTGCGGCCGAACCGTTGGTCCGATTTTCACCAATTACTCCTTATATTTTTTAAGAATTTTTGGTGTAAAAAAATTGCCACTTTTTAATTATTAATTTTTTTTAGTAGGGAGAAATTTCGTACTTCTACCCATTACGAGAGGCACATCCCTAGGCCAAAGAGCCCATTATTTCTACCTTGACACTTTGAAAATTTTTCGAAAAAAAAACTTAGAAAATTTTTCGAAAAAAAAAGGAAAACCCGGAAAATTTTTCGAAAAAAAATTAGAAAATTTTCAAAAAAAAAGAACTTGGAAAATTCTCCTTTATACTTTCCCTCCCTTATACATCCCCTTCCGTTATACTTTCGTTCCCTTATACTTCCCCCTCCGTTATACTTCACCCTCTGTTATACTACCCCTCACTTAAACTTCCCCCTCCCATATACTTCCATATACTTCCCCTCACTTATACTTCCCCTCACTTATACTTCCCCTCACTTATACTTCCCCTCCCATATACTTCCCCCTACGTTTTACGTCCCCTCCGTTATACTTCCCCCTCCTATTAGATACTTCTCTTTAAGGAAGTTTTCGTTGGAATCTCTTCAAACCAGTACTTTTTTCTTGATACTGAATATCTTATTTTCGATATTTTGGGCAAAACTATTACGTTGCCCTCCTGGAAGTTCCTAGATGTTTCGAATCACCATTTTCCAATATAATTATTGACACATATAAATTTTTAAAATAATTGAACATTCAATTGAATCGTGACGCATAAGCGATAGTTATCCATTATAGTTAGTTTTAACCCCTGGACGTCGGGTTTTTAGGGAAGGGTCTTCCAGACCCCGGAGGGTCAATTCGAATATTGATCTTTACCGATCTCAACTTTGTCTGAGGTTCCGGCCAGCCGTACCATTTTTTCCGATTTTTTTGACACCGCACATCTTCGAACAAGCCTAAACCTAAAGTGCACCAAATCAAAAATCATAAAAACCTGTTGAACATTACGATCATGACCCAGATATGATTGGGACGATTGGTTGCTTAATTTCTTCAAGTGATACCTAACTGATTAGCCTACTTCTGATAATTATTTAATTCATCGGTAACCTTGAAGGACGGAGGAAAAAAAGTTGCCATTCTTGACGGAAGAAACGGACAAATTGTTTAAAGGAGCATGAAAAGAAAGTTCGAATTTTGAGGTTTGAGGTTAACGGGTCTCATTTTAAGTTAATTTTGTTACTAACCGAGACGAGACAATAGATTTTATACTTTCCGAAGAGAATGTGACCTAATTATTAGCACGTCATTAAACTTTAATGTTTACACTTCTCTTTAGGTAGATTTCTTTCTTGAAAATCAACTTTTTTTTAAGTTTACCATTTCAAATACATAAAACGGAGAGTAGAGCAAGAAGAGAAAAACGCATACTAATAATCATATTATTTGATTATGATTAAGATTTCGGACTATATTATGATTACAATCGCGATCGTATTTTGATTATGATTTTCCAGATATCACATTTTTTATCTCTAGAAAACATATTTTTTAGATTTTTTTTAACTATGAGAAAATCACTAATATTTATGGAAAAAACATTTATTAAAAAACGATTTTTTCTTTGATTTTTTTGGAAAAAATAGTAGGTTACTTAATATTAGGTGTACAAAATGAAACTCGGCTAAAATCTACAAAATTCAAATTTACCCTGTGGCTGAGTTTCATTTTGTACACCTAATAAATAAAAATTGTAGGAAATTTAATTCTCTATTTTGTACTTAATTATTTTTTTCTAGGATGCACCATTTTCGGAAAATAATTTTTTTTAAAAATAAATTTATCTTGAAAACAGTGCGTCCTAGAGAAAAAATGAATAGAATACAAATTAAAGAGAATTGAATTTCCAATAGATTTTATTTAGTGCATTTTTTCAATATCTGTAACGGTTTACGATTTACAAGCCTTTAAAAATTAACCTTCTTAATGGTTATACTTCAATAACCTTCTTACACGGAGAAGATCAACTTTTGATGGACTTTAACGCCTAAAGTGTTTAAATTTTTAAAAAAATGAACTACTAGGTGTACAAAATGAAACTCGGCTAAAATCTACAAAATTCAAATTTACCCTGTGGCTGAGTTTCATTTTGTACACCTAATAGCATTTTTCTTTAAATTTTTGTTTAAAATTTTAGAGCTTAAAAAATTAAACAAAAAAATAGCTAGTGCATTATAGTTGCAACTTATAATAGCTTTATTCCAACTGTAGATTGAAACTGGTTTGTAACTAGTGGAGCATGCGCAGAAGGATTTGGACGTCAAACATGACGTCAGATTACTTCAGATTTGACGGACAAACGAAGTCATATCTGACCTAAAAATCCTGCTGCGCATGCTCCAGGAGTTTCATACCAGTTTCAAATTGCGGTTGGAACAAGGTAATAAACTAATAAGTATTATAGCTCACGTCTTATTGTATTATTGTATATCTTGTCCGATGAAATAGCCACGACAATACCTATCCATGAGTAATTCCCTTATTTTTTCAAGTATGCGTATTTTAAAAATATTCAAAAATATCAATTCCAAGCCGCTAATTTCTCTGAAAAAAAAATTATGTATACAAAAAAAGAAGTACGTTTTCTAACAATTTTTTGTTGTTGCATCTAAATGGAGTAAAGGTCAGACCTGTGACAATATTGCCAACAAAATTTGCATTTCTTCGTTCTGTACTAGAATCGCGTCAATAAAATACAAATCCGCTTATTTTGGAGAATCATTGAATATTCATTAATTATTAAATATTTTGAATTATTCTTCTATTCATTCATTGGATGCGGCCCAGAAGTACGATAAACGTCAGCGGATGTTTTTCCCATCAAACTTTTTAACTTCCTTAAAAAAGTTATTGTGATATCCTCCACGTCGTGTTTTTTAAAATTCGATATAACGAATATTTTGTGAATAATTTGCGAGTCGTTTGTCATTTAGGAAAATTAGCTAAACCTATAATGTATTATTCTTAAGGTTTTTGTGGATGTTATTTCAATGACAGGATATCCTCTTCAGAATATCCCCTCTACTATTGCTTTCATACTTACGTTTTTTGTTGTTTTTGGCATCCTTGGGGACATAGTTCATCAGATGCCACATGCCTGGTGCCACAAAGAAAGGGGCGAAGAAACCCCAAATTATTTCTCCCAACTATAAATTCTATTAAATATAAGGATGGTTATTTTAACATTTTATTAGGTGTACAAATTAAAACTCAGCCACAGGGTAAATTTGAATTTTGTAGATTTTAGCCGAGTTTCAGTACACCTAGTAGTTCATTTTTTCAAAATTTTAAACATTTTAGGCGTTAAAGTCCGTCAAAAGTTGACCTTCTCCGTGTAAGAAGGTTATTGAAGGATAACCATTAAGAAGGTTAATTTTTAAAGGCTTGTAAATCGTAAACCGTTACAGATATTGAAAAAATGCACTAAATAAATTAGTTGGAAATTCAATTTTCTTTAATTTTTATTCTATTCATTTTTTCTCTAGGACGCACTGTTTTCAAGATAAATTTATTTAAAAAAAATTATTTTCCGAAAATGGTGCATCCTAGAAAAAAATAATTAAGTGCAAATTTATAGAGAATTAAATTTCCTACAATTTTATTTATTAGGTGTACAAAATGAAACTCAGCCGCAGGGTAAATTTGAATTTTGTAGATTTTAGCCGAGTTTCATTTTGTACACCTAATAAAAATTTATGGAAGTTAAGAAAGTGAAATGCCGAAGATTTTTGGAAATGGATCTCCTCCGTAGGTTCGTGATTCATGAGTACGTCCGTTGTGCCGCCCAGACGTGGGAAATAATGGTGGAGGTTTGTAGTTTTGTAGACTACCTACGATTTTTATCAAAAGACCCTATAAGCACGGTGACCCGGATCTTAAAAAAATGTTTTTTTTTTTTTTTCAAAACTTTCTTTATTTATTAAACCCATCAAAACACCTATTAAAAATATAATTCTTTTAATATCTAGAATTTGTATTATTTAGTATACATCTGCGGTTTGAACGTTCGAACTGGGTCGGCAAAGTGGACGTAGAAAGGGCCCCGGAGGATTTGAAGGTCAGTAGGCCAAGTCGAATAAAAATTATTCGACGCCTAGAGACAAAAAAAAAAAGAGGTCGTTGATCTTCAAATATTTTTAAATAGTGCACCCTAAGATTACAGTGGATTTATAATTGTCCAGAAAGACGCTGTTCATCTTTAAAGTGTCATTTTGACCAGTGTTGGGCGTAATCGTAATCGCAATTACGATTACGATTGTAATCGCAAGTTTCTTAATTCCGATTACGATTACAATCGGATTCGTATTTTTTTCTGCGATTACGATTGTAATAGCATTTTTTTAACGATTACAATCGTAATCGGATTTTTTTTCCAGCGATTACGGGCGTAATCGTATTTTCGTTAGCGTTTACGGCTCGTATATGACATCAGGTAATCTCAGTCATATACGAGCCGTAAACGAGAACAAAAATACGATTACGCCCGTAATCGCTGGAAAAAAAATGCGATTATCGCAAAAAAAATACAATTACGATTGTAATCGCAGAAAAAAAAATACGATTACGGTCGTAATCGTAAAAAAATGCGATTACAATCGTAATCGCAGCAAAAAATACGAATGCGATTACGCCCAACACTGATTTTGACCCATTTTTTTGTCTTCTGTTATTTGTTTAAAAAAAATATCTTCTCAAAGCCCAAGTAATGTTCAAGATAACTTCAGTAGGAAGGTTCAGTGAAAGTTTAGTGAAATGAAATGAATTTGGTAGATTTTAACTGCGGTCCTAAAGTGATGAGGAAAATCTGGCTCCTCAGACGGACACTCGGTGCACTTGAGGATGGAGGGCAATAAGAAGGCCGACAAACTGGTCCGAAAGGGGTCAGGTCATATTTCCAGGAGTGCGAAGAGAGTGGAGCTTAAAATGCTAACTCCCTCGGCTACTTTGGAGCCCAAGGTCAAAGGCAGGAAATTAGGAGAAAATTGAGAATGAAGGAATTTGGAGTGAGGCAAGGATTTCACAGCAGACTTGCCAGAACCAAAGGCTGCTGGTCGGCTTGCTGACTGGACACTGTAAACTCAGTGACAGAGGACAGCACATGCCGCTCCTGCTTGGTGGAAAAGTCGAAGCACATCTGCTATTGGCAAGATTCATGGACCTAAGGGAGGAAAAACCCAGCCCATTGAACTCTGTCCAGCCTTTGTAGACTAATTGAAAGCTCTGCTTTTTGGTGCACAGTATGGAAGAGGGAAAGTATTAACATATTCTAGCACGGGAGAACACCGTTAAAGATAACGCATTTTTCCCTAAAGCAGTTGAACATAAAAATCAACATCAACATCTGTAGTTCACCAAAATGCTTTTCGGCATAATGAAATTGAACATAAAGCTCTCAAAAGTTCAAAAGTTTTGTGCATAATGCATTTCAACATAAAGCGTTTCGCCATAAACGAATTGTTTAATGAATGCAAGTCGACATAAAAAAATTGCAAGCCACCACAAAAGCCGCTCTTTAAACGCCATAAAACTGTTTCTGTCGTTTGGGCATAATACATCTCACCATGAACTGAAGACAGCGAAAGAGCTAGCCTACTAAAACGCTAATATGGTGAAACGACAAAAACCTTAAAACTTGACAGTTCACCATAATGCAATTCAACATAATGCATCCCACCATAAACTAGGAAAAACAAGAGGGCAGCCAATGGGATCAGCTCGTTTTATGGCACAAGGGGGTTAATTTTTTTCCTCTCGCGAGGTGTACGAGTATAGGCTTGCTCTTTGGCTGTGCCTACTTTATGGTGAGATGTATTATGACAAAAACAGTTTTATGGCGAAACTACAAGTTCTTTAAAATGAAAATTTCCTTTATGTTCTACTGCGTTATATAGAAACATCAAATTTCATGTCGAAACGACAAGTGTTAAATCTCTTCATTATGGTGAGATGTATTATGAACAAATGCATCATGGTGAACGTTTTCCACTATTTTCTTTATGTTGAGTTGCAGATTTTTTATGGTGAACTCGCGATTTCTGCTATTTTATGATCAACTGCATTATGTCGACACGTAGCTTAAGCACAAGCCAAGACTTTCCGTTGGAGGGTACCACAATAAGTTCCTTATTGAGGAAGTTAAAAAATTATATAGAATAACTTTCATCAAAAAGAGCTCTTCCAATTTCTGAGGAGGGTCATATCTCGAATCTTTTGTCACGCGAAAAATTCGTTATGTCATAATAAAAAATATCACGTCGTAGGAATCAATAAAATATTGAACTTAAAAGTTGCCCATCATGTCCACCAAAAAGGAGGTTGAAAACTCAAATAATTTTTTATAAAGTGTCACAATTATGATTCAAGATGAATTAAATGAAAAACCAGGTCTACCAACATTATTGAACTAGAAACTTCATTTTTGTGGAGTTTCTGCACTTTTAAGTCATAATTAAATGAAATACCAGGTCTACCAACATTATTGAACTATAAATTTCATTTTTGTTGAGCTTCTGCACTTTTAAGTCATAATGAAATGAAAAAAAAAACCAGGTGTACCTACATTATTGAACTAGAAACTTCATTTTTGTGGAGTTTCTGCACTTTTAAGTCATAATTAAATGAAAAACCAGGTCTACCAACATTATTGAACTAGAAACTTCATTTTTGTGGAGTTTCTGCACTTTTAAGTCATAATTAAATGAAAAACCAGGTCTACCAACATTATTGAACTAGAAACTTCATTTTTGTGGAGTTTCTGCACTTTTAAGTCATAATTAAATGAAAAACCAGGTCTACCAACATTATTGAACTAGAAACTTCATTTTTGAGGAGTTTCTGAACTTTTAAGTCATAATTAAATGAAAAACCAGGTCTACCAACATTATTGAACTATAAATTTCATATTTGTTGAGCTTCTGCACTTTTAAGTCATAATGAAATGAAAAAAAAACCAGGTGTACCTACATTATTGAACTAGAAACTTCATTTTTGTGGAGTTTCTGCACTTTTAAGTCATAATTAAATGAAAAACCAGGTCTACCAACATTATTGAACTAGAAACTTCATTTTTGTGGAGTTTCTGCACTTTTAAGTCATAATTAAAGAGGACCTCCTTGGGCAGGTCGATGACAGATTTGGCACTTTCAAGTCAGGCCGGAGGGCGTTAAGTCTCCCTCAATATGAGGTGGCGGTCCTTGATTTCTGGAGCATGGTGGCAGGTGGGCGAAGGAGATTGTTATGACGGAGTTTGTGGGAGTTGATGGAGCTGACAGTTTTGAAAAGCTGGATATTTCAATTAACACAACTGATGAACTTTAAGATGAAAAGGGAGGGGGAGAGTAAAGATTTTGTTTTTTTGAAACCTGACGGCCTTTCTTTGACGTCTGAAGATCTCCTCGGCAGCCCCCAGATGGCCCCAAAGGAGAAGACAGCTGGTTAGAAATTTTCTAAAAATGCACAATTCATTAAAATAAGGGAGATATTAGCTTTGTTCAATCCGCAGTTTGAAACTGGTTTGAATCTCTTAGAGCATGCGCAGAAGGATATAGATGTCAACTTTGATCGTTCAAATCGCTGGTCTGTCAAAGTTTAAGTGATCTTTTTTCGATCATATCTTCTAAACGGTTAATCCTACACAAACAATTATTAAAAGCAAACTGAAAGGAAATTTAATTTCCTACAAAAAGTACTTAGTAAGTTTTCATCCTCAGGCCGGCCGTTATCGAGATATTAACTTATGTGATCTTTTTCGATCTTATCTTCTAAACGGTTAATCCTACACAAAAAATTAATAAAATCAAACTGAAAGTAAATTAAATTTCCTATATAAAAGACTTTATTCATTTTCATCCTCAGGCCCGCAGTTATCGAGATATTTTAAATTTCCTACAAAAAGAATAATATTCATTCTTATCCTCTAGCCTGCCGTTATCGAGATATTAACTTAAGTCATGTGACGTCAAATATGATATGCAAATCCTTCTGCGCATGCTCTAGGAGTTTCAAACCCGTTTCAAACTGCGGTTGGAACAAACGTATAAGTGTTTTCTCGGCAAAAAAGATGGGGAAACCTTCGAAATAATAAAATACAGAAGTAGGTAAAAAGTGAAGAATTGACGATAACGGTTTGAAGAAGGACGTGGAAGTTAAAAAAAAAAGGCATAACGTGAATTATGTCGAACGTTTTTTTTTTCCTCCGTGATTCTGTACGCATTTGTTCTTTTTTACTTTCTTCTTCGCCTTTTTTTTTCTCTCATTCTTCTCAATACCGTTAATCAAACTGAAATAATCAATGCTTTTTTGGCTGTTGAACGAGGAAAAAAATGGCGGTGATCTGTCTGTTAGAAATTTAAAAAACTGCGGACGAACAGTTGAGCTTTGTTCTAACCGCAGTTTGAAACTGTTTTGAAACTCCTGGAGCATGCGTAGAAGGATTTACATGTCAGATTTAACGGACTAACGATTTGAGCGACCTCAAATTTGACGTCCAAGTCCTTCTGCGTATGCTCCAGGAGTTTCAAAACAGTTTAGTACTATGGTTGGAACAAGGCTATTAACAGCGATATTCACCAAAATACTCCTTATAATTTATAGGGGGAAACATTGTTTTCAAGAAAAATATAGAAGGGATAAATTTCGGGATAAATTTCCCTCGTTCCGTGTAGTCGGACAAAGAAGTAAATTTTCTGTCTGATTATTAGCTTTGTTCCAACCGTAGTTTGAAACTACTGGAGAATGCGCAGAAGGATTTGTAGTCAACTTTGACGTCATTCAAATCGTTTGTCCGTCAAATTAGATGTGCAAATTCTTCTGCGCATGCTCTACGAGTTTCAAACAACGGTTGGAACAATGCTGTAATATTTTCTTTATTAATTCTGCATTCTAAACTGCATAAAATGCTTATAAAAATTTTTTTCCCTCATGTTTTAAAATGCAGCTGTTTTATTATTTACATACATCAAAAATTTAGGAGAAACAAAGATAAATAACGAATAACTTTTGAAATTCTTGTTTACAGAATGGAGCTGGAAAGGTTTCCGAATATCGTTAACGCCACCTTGAGCACCACAGGTAAGGATTTAATTTTTAGATTTCAAGGAAAAAATTTGTTCATTTTTTCTAATTTTTTAAAGAAATTTTCTTTTTTAACGTTGCGAAATCATTGATTTTTTTGTTGACAAAAATACGACTTCATGTTAACTTTCCTCGCTTGAAAAATGTTTAAAAAAAAGTCCTTTGATGTGGTTAAAAAAATATTTTTTGTCCAAAATCGACGTTTAACTTTGTTGTAATTAAAAATAAAGCAGTTTTTAGGCCTCTAAAAACCTGTTAATACAATTCTGTACATTATGAATTCAAGTCAAATCTCTGTTGAGGATACGAGTAGCCTTTTAAATAGACTTATTTACATTCAATGCCTTCCCGTATTGAAGGATTCTTTTGAGATAAACGCAATTTTATTTTTCAGGTGAAGTGGACAAATGGTTCTTAATGGATTCGCCCTTCCCGTTTTGACTCTGACGTCCGCGTATTTATATTTCGTCCTTTGGCTGGGCCCGGCGATGATGGCGAGTAAAAAGGCGATGAATCTTCAAAATATCATCGTCCTATATAATGCCGCACAGGTCATCTTTTCATCCTGGTTCTTTTTCAAGGTGATTTTAAACATCTATTCTGTTTAAAAGTACTGGTTTGAAGAGCTTCCAACGAAAACTTCCTTAAAGAGAAGTATCTATGTAGGAGGGGGAAGTATAACGGAGGGGAAGTATATGGTAGGGGGAAGTATAAGTGAGGGGAAGTATATGGGAGGGAAGTTTAAGTGAGGGGTAGTATAACAGAGGGTGAAGTATAACGGAGGGGGAAGTATAACTGAACGAAAGTATAACGGAAGGGGATGTATAAGGGAGGAAAAGTATAAATAAAGGAGAATATTCCTAGTTTGTTTTTTCGAAAAATTTTCTAAGTTTATTTTTGAAAAATTGTCCGAGTTTTGTTTTTTTACGAAAAATTTTCCGGGTTTTTCTTTTTCGAAAAAATTTCTAAGTTTTTTTTTTGTAAAAAAATTTTTTTTTCGAAAAATTTTCCGGGTTTTCCTTTTTTTTTTGAAAAATTTTTAAGTTTTTTTTTTCCTTTGGTCGATTTTAACGGATTTTAGCGCAAAAAACGCTAAAATTTGACATTTTTTAAAGTTGTCAAAAATGGTCATATGAATAGTCAAATCAACTTTAAATTTTGCGAAGATTATGAATCTGAATTGAAAATAGGGGTTCTCATTTTTTGAAATAACGAAGTTAGGTTCTGTTGGGGGCACCCTGTATATCCAAGCGCATTTTAAACTTCACCATCAATCTTTTTTCCTCATGGCTTATCTTGGCATAATGGGGGAAGGGGCCAAGCGGGGGCTCTCGCCATATTGCCATTGCGGCGGCCTTACCTTCCTTATGTATAAACAATTTTTTTTTTTCGTTTCAGGTTTTATATTTAGCGACTACAATGAGCAGTAAAGAATTAATAAATGCAGCGTGCAGGCCTAGTTTTTTACCGACAAGCACCGCGTCTGAAGTATGTCGTTTTCACTTTTTTCTCAAGGTTTACAACTGAACAATTTCGATATAAAATGTCCTAAAAACCTTCCTTGTCGTCTCCCTCTTTTTTCGGACATTTAAAATGTTTAAGATAAGATTTTTATTGGGAAATCTTCTTTTAAAGCGTTTTTGAAGATCCGACCTCCAAAAGAATATGAAAGAAAAAAAAACTTTCCTTTGTTTTTATGTTTTATTATTAGATTTTTTTCGCAATTTTATTTTTATTTTCGCAATTTTTTAGTCTCTTTATCAAAAAAGATGTATATGATTAAGGAGGCTTTTTCCCCCTTTCGTGAGGTACCAGGTGACTTTCGGAAGCACTGAATTCTTCTATTAGGTGTACAAAATGAAACTCGGCTAAAATCTACGAAATTCAAATTAACCCTGGGGCTGAGTTTCATTTTGTACACCTAATAAATAGGAATTGTAGGAAATTTAATTCTCTATTTTGTACTTAATTATTTTTTTCTAGGATGCACCATTTTCGGAAAATAATTTTTTTTTAAATAAATTTATCTTGAAAACAGTGCGTCCTAGAGAAAAAATGAATAGAATAAAAATTAAAGAGAATTGAATTTCCAACTGATTTTATTTAGTGCATTTTTTCAATATCTGTAACGGTTTATGATTTACAAGCCTTTAAAAATTAACCTTCTTAATGGTTATACTTCAATAACCTTCATACGCGGAGAAGGTCAACTTTTGATGGACTTTAACGCCTAAAATGTTTAAAATTTTGAAAAAATGAACTACTAGGTGTACAAAGTGAAACTCGGCTAAAATCTACAAAATTCTTTACCCTGTGGCTGAGTTTCATTTTGTACACCTAATATTACGCCCAAACGACAAAAACAGTTTTATAGCGAAACGACAAATCTCTTCATTATGGTAAGATGTATTATGAACAAATGCGGTTCTTTTTCGACTAATTCGACTAGCTAAGATTCGACTAGCTAATAGCTAGAATAATTTCATTTCAACGATACAATAATTTACATAAATGTACATATTACTGTATTTATATATATACATATTATTTTAATTGTTTTTTAAACATTTTTATGGTTTTCGAATCTTTAATTTTCTTTGGTAATTTATTATACTTTACAATTCCATCTTTAAATATCACATTATAGCTGTTACTTTTATTTACTTTTACTATATTGTGTTATACTGGTGAACTTCATTTACGTTAATTTTTAAATGCTTGTAAATCGTAAACCGTTACAGATATTGAAAAAATACACTAAATAAAATCAGTTGAAAATTTAATTCTCTTTAATTTTTATTCTATTCATTTTTTCTCTAGGACGCACTTTTTTCAAGATAAATGTATTTAAAAAAAATTATTTTCCGAAAATGGTGCATCCTAGAAAAAAAAAAAGTGCAAATTTATAGAGAATTAAATTTCCTACAATTTTTATTTATTAGGTGTACAAAATGAAACTCGGCCACAGGGTAAATTTGAATTTTGTAGATTTTAGCCGAGTTTCATTTTGTACACCTAATAATAGGGTTTCCCGAAAACCCTTTCGTTAAGTAGATTTCATTGAGATTTTTGTCATCTGGCCACCTTAGCCATGCCCTCCCCCAAAGTCATTTCTCTCTAGCTCAAAGTTTAGGGAAAGATTTCGCCCTTTTAACAATTTCAGAAACGCTCGGCTCTTATTTTTAAAAATAAATTTTGTTGAAAATCGGTTGAAAACTGTGGCCGTAAAGTGTTCGGGAAAAAAGTGACGGCCGGCCGGCACCACGGACAAAGTTGAGATCGGTATACATCCATATTGGGATTGACCCTGCGGGGTCTGGAAGACCCCGACGTGGAAGGTAAAACAATAAGGAAGTTAACATTCCCAAACAGAAAATCGAAATTGCATATTTTACATATTTGTTCCGATGACATTATTTCGACCTTCAAAATTAATATTAGCACTTTTCTTTAATTGTAATTTTATTTTGTTTTAGTTTGATACAATGGGCTACTATTATCTTCTATCGAAATTCGTCGAGCTCCTTGATACGGTTAGTAATTTGAATATTTAAAAACTAATAATCACAATAATTAAGCAGTAAAGAAGCAATAAAATTAGTGTGGTTTTGCGCATTTTGATATGAGAAAAAAATAATAATGGCATTTTTCAACAATATTAAAGTGGCGCCTTTATTGTTCTTTAATTATGTTTACGTTTTCTGGAATAAACAATACAATTATTTCGATTTCATTCATTTTTTTTAAATAGGTTTTTTTCGTGTTGAGGAAAAAGCAGAGTCAAGTGACGTTTCTACATGTCTACCACCATACGAACATGGCGGTCGCGACGTGGGCTTTTATCAAATACGTCAGAGGTAAACTGATAAACATAGTAATAATTATTTAATTAATTTAAATTTTAGGGAGCCAAGTGATGATGATCGGTATTTGTAATACTTTCGTACATATCGTTATGTATGCTTATTATCTTCTGTCAGCCCTTGGGCCGTCTGTCCAGAAGTACTTGTGGTGGAAAAGATATATAACAAGACTTCAAATTGTAAGCATTTACGATTATGAACGCAGTTATAATGAAAGTTTTTTCTTTTTAGATTCAGTTTGTGATAATAATCAGTTATTTGGCGACAATAATGGTGGCGCCTTGTCAAATCCCATCCGGCTTCATCACTTTCGCCATCGGGAACACAACGTCTTTCCTTTTACTCTTTTACAACTTTTACATGAGGGCCTACACCAAAAAAATCCAAGAATCCAAAACTCAATAAACGTCAGCAACACAGAAAAAAAAAAGTGAAAAAGAAAAAAAAAATCAAAAAAGCCCTTAAAAATTGTAATTATTAGGTACTTTGTATATAGAATTCTTTCATTCCTTTTCTTATTTAATATTTTCTTTTTTTTTTAAAAAAAGAAGCAAACGGCTGTACAGTGTAATTATTTAATTAATTAAAATTTAAACAAAATTGAAAATTTTTTATTTACGTTTACCTCAGCACACCGGCAATAGGGGACGTAGAAGACAAATAGTCAATGAAATATTGATGTACAAAATGAAACTCAGCCACAGGGTAAATTTGAATTTTGTAGATTTTAGCCGAGTTTCATTTTGAACAAGTAGTTCATTTTTTCAAAATTTTAAACATTTTAGGCGTTAAAGTCCATCAAAAGTTGACCTTCTCCGTGTAAGAAGGTTATTGAAGTATAACCATTAAGAAGGTTAATTTTTAAAGGCTTGTAAATCGTTACAGATATTGAAAAAATGCACTAAATAAAATCTGTTGGAAATTTAATTCTCTTTAATTTTTATTCTATTCATTTTTTCTCTAGGACGCACTGTTTTCAAGATAAATTTATTTAAAAAAAAATTATTTTCCGAAAATGCAAATTTATAGAGAATTAAATTTCCTACAATTTTTATTTATTAGGTGTACAAAATGAAACTCAGCCACAGGGTAAATTTGAATTTTGTAGATTTTAGCCGAGTTTCATTTTGTACACCTAATACATAAGCAAAACGAAACAAAAGGCATGATTGTAAAAGTAGGTCCGTGAAAATAGAAGTTGTAGTAACTTTCATATTCGGCTATACTCGAGTTGTGTTGACTCACGAGGGGCTTTCCCTCACGTTCTACTGATCGATGAAAGCAACTCCTGTAAACAAGCATTTCGCGACGCCGCCAAGAGGAGCTTTGAAAACGGGAGCACGGGCGCTTCATCTCTTCTCTTTCCCGAACTAGAAACTAAAAGCGACGCAAAGTTCATAAACAACGGACAATTTTTCAATCCCCACAATAGCGCTCAAGATTTTATCTGGGTAATGAAAGCTGCAGTTTTTAGATTAGAATTTGAAAATCCACTTTGAGCTTTGATGACAGCGAAATCGCAGTTTTTCCTTAATAGGTATGAAGATTCTCTACTGCATTCCGGATGAGCGATAATACTTTCTACATGTCTGGTTTGTCCTACATCCATGAGGCTTCCAACGCGGATTTTGATATCGATTGCTTACTGCTGATGAAGTCGTCTTTTCGGTTGGCGAATGGCACCTCAATCGGTCAAAAAGCGAAAGCGTTAGTGAATTTCGATATTTAGGTCGATAGAGAAAAATCGATGTTGGAAACGTTCTTATCTCTTATCTTTTCATGAAGGAGACCCATTTCTTTAGTCAAGAATCAAGATGAGTCTTAAGTTTTGTGCGAATCTTTCTTTTATGTATCAAGAAGTAGGACTTCTTGAGCGGTACGCCCTGGCATCAAATTTGGGATTCAAAGGTGTCGAATGCGCTTCTCCGTACGAGGTCGAACTTAAAACTTTAGTTGAAACCAAAGAAAAACACGGATTGGAGCAGATTTTAATCAACGTTCCTGTCGATCAGAATTTCGGCTACGCAAGTCTCGACGATGTGAAGTTTATGACGTCATTGAAAACTGCCATTGATTACGCACGCGGTCTAAAATGTCCCATGGTTCACCTCATGGCAGGGAAAAACGTCAAAAACCCAAACAGTATCGCATCTTATGAAAAAAATCTAAAAATGGCTCTTCCATTGCTCTCAGACGCTGGACTTACTGGGCTCATCGAGCCGATTAACAATTTCTCTCTTCCGGGTTACTTCATGAACGACTTTTCATTGGCTCTCGAAATTTTGAACAAAATACAAAGCCCTCATTTGAAACTGCAACTCGACCTTTTTCATCTTCAGATTCTAAAAGGAGATTTGACTCGAAATATAAAAAGCATGTTTGAACATGTTGGGCACATTCAGATCGCTCAGGTTCCGGACAGGAACGAACCTGACACACCTGGAGAAATCAATTATTCATACATTTGATTTGTTGGTCAAACTGGGTTATAAAGGTTGGATCGGGCTAGAATATACACCTAAAAAAGGGCTGGGCTGGATACAAAATTATGGATATTCTTTATAAATAAACGTTTTTAATTTTTCGCAACTACATTTTTTACTTGCCTTAAGACACTTGGAATAAATCTACCATCTACATAATATGACGTCATCAAAGTTACGTCATGAATAAGGAGAAGAGTAGGTTATCGATAGTAGAGAAGGTAATTTGTTGTTATCGTGTTTGTACTCTGAAATCTAGTCTTCTTTTTTCTTGATACGCGAAGTGTCTTGTTTTTACTTATATTTTATTATAAGAATGTAGAAAACCCAAAAATTTAAGACATTTTTTTATTATTCGACTTTTTAAACTCTCAAGATGAAAATAACAGTGAAAGTCTTTCAAGGGCAAGAGACTACTTTTGAGGTGAATAATGTTTTTACTTTTAATTATGGATTGGCCTCACTGTTCGTATTGATGTTGGCCTCACTGGCTTTTTTCAGGTGACCGACAAAACTAGCATAAAAGAGATAAAGCAGCACGTGTCGCACGCTCTCAAAGTTCCAGTCAATCAGCAAAAGTTGCTCCTCATCGGAAAACCGCTGTCAGGTTTGTGATTTCCTCAATTTTTACCATTAATATATTTTTTTGTAGATGAAAAATGCCTTCTTGATTATCCCATGATTAAAGACGGTACGAAGATCAATTTGGTCGTTAAAAAAGGTGAAGAGGAAAGTGTCCTCCGATCTGCTGTTGTCAACTATTTGAAAAACAAATTTTCTGAGTCAGAAACCAACAAAATCGCCGATGAATTCATGAAGGTGATAGCGGAAATAATATTATTTTTATTTTTTATGATTATGATTACGGTTATGATTATAGTTAAGATTATAATTCTGAGTTCAAACATCTTGTTAGTATTTTTAAATGCTAGGAACATGTTAATATTTTCTCTTATTTAATTTTCGTTTATTGTTATTTCAGGAGTTTTACCGATCAATGTCCACATTGAACCTCGAAGATATTGAACGGATCGCAACCACTTATTATTCAGACGATGATAGAATGTAAGAAAAATAAATGATTGTATTTAAATAAATAAAATTTATTAAAAATATTACTAAATTGGCTTTTGGCTCAAGGGATGTACTCTCGTAAGGGGTTGAAGTTTCAAATTTCTCCCTACCAACAAATTTTTTTTTACACCTAAAATTCGTAAAAATTATAAGGAGTATATTATGGTGAAAATCGGACCAACGGTTTCACAGCGCAGTTTTTAAAATTTCAAACATGCACATCTCTGCCATTGGCAGAACTGTGGCCGTGACGTGTTCCAGAAAAAGGTTACATTAATGTTCATAGGTGTTATGTTAAAAATAAAACTCTCCAGTTTTAGATTTCCTTTATTTTGCTTTTTCCATTCGATTTTTTTCTCTCCACAATATTTTTTCTTTCTTTTTTTTAGTTCTTTTAATTTTTTATTAATTTAATAAATAATTGTGACAGACAACAATAATATCGTTTATTTAATATTTATCAATCTATAACCTCTATTTACAATAAATAATCTTTTCCTATACAATATTTACATGTTTTAGTGTTTTGTAATTTTTTTTAAATATCGTTAATAACTTTTTTATTTAACAGTAATTTTATAGGCTAATAAATAATTTATAAGTTCATTTTTAAAAAGGATTTTAAAATTTTCTTATGGCACTCGGTTGTTCAAATTTCTTTTACAAATTTTTTTCTAATTATTAATAAAATTTAAACACTTTTTTTTAATATTTAATTATTTGGCAATGAAAAAAATTGGCTTCGTTTACGTATTAAAAATGGGGCTTAGCCCGTTTTCTATTACTTCATTTTTTGTTTTATCCCTTTATTAGATCGCAGTTCACCAAGTCCAGCAGAGTTGGTACAAATGACTCGTTGACGTCATTTATGTTACAAGACTTCATAATTTTTTTTTTTTTACAGAAGCTAAACTTGACACACCTGATCTATTTTGATAAACGTTGAGTTAGGTAGGATGAAAAAGAACTTTTTTTTGGCACTAGAAGATTTAGGAGGCACTGGCCATTTGGCACCATAATAGAATAATTTGAAAGACTCGGAGGAGTTCTTCCTCCTCAAACAAAAGTGAATTGAAATCAAATTCAGCTGGGATCTGAAAAATAAGATCACAATTTTCCTACTTGTCATTATAAATAATTTATTTTCGTTTCTAAAATCATCTATAAGGCAGAAAGAATTTTTTTTTAATCTAGAGAAAAGAAATCAACATGGCTACTCTTCTCCGCGTATCACGTCTTAACGCGATTAACAAATGTCAATGTAACGATTTTTTAAAATTTCACAATTAAATAATACAAAAAGTACTAAAGTCTATCACACAGTCGTCCTGCGACTCAAAATAGTATTTTTGTCATAATTTTTATAAATACTATAGGATTTCTTTTAAGTTAACGGTGTTTAAAATGGACACCGTACGGCTCCACATGTAAAATGAAACCACTGTGACGTCACTGATCTACATGTAGATCTAAGCCATGACGCTTAGTGACGTCACTATGAGTTGCTGATGATTAGAAGGGGAAAAAATGATGATAAGAAAGAAAAAAGGCATCGGATTAGTTTTTTCTCGGCTAGATTCGATTCTACGATTTCTATTCTATGTATACATATTTTTTTTATTTTCTTACTATTCAGATTCCGATTTGTTTGAAAAGGGCGGGAGATAAGACTTATCAGGACATGTTCGAACAAAATGGCTGATACTTTATCTTGAAAATTTGGACACCATTCACGTTCAAATTATCTCGATAATCTGTCACTGCCACGTAACCAATTCAACACGAGTAAACTTTGGCGCAAAAGAGACGCCACTGAATTTACAAGGGCGTTAAACTTGCAATAGTGACGTCACACATAGTCCATAAATAAAACAACAACTAACAAATCGGAGCTTTTCGAGCTTAAATTACTACAAACCCGTTTTATTAAGAACGTCACACTAAAATCTATAATCACTGGTTTTCTCTAATTTACATTTAGATTACTTATTAGTTATTTTATTTAAAATAAAAAATCAACGTGCTTGTCCTTATGGACTTTTTAATAATGGACGAGTGCTATATTTCTTTATTTAATAATTGATTATTGGTTTTATATTAGGTATTTTAATTTGGTTTTAGGTAGAATTTTTATATCTTAAAAGACAATATTTTATTCAATTTCGTAATTTTTTCAAGTTTTTTTTTTTTTTTAGCTGATGATGTCCAGAGGGACAAAATCGGTAGTTCTTATCCTTGCAGTTGGAAAAAAAGAATACCTAATAAAAAATTATCAAGTATGACTGCTTGTGGCCAAGTTTTTTTGGCTACAGTTTTTTGAATTAAAGTACGAGCGTAGAAGTGTAGGTATATAAAAAATTTTAAAAATAATATTATAAAATATCGTTGTGACGAATTTCATGAGGAGGCTTTGTCTTTTAGAGCCTGAATTACTCGACGTTTGAGCTCGTTTTCGGGTATGTGCGAGAGGTGGATGAGTTCCTGTCGTGTGAGGCGGTCGAGAGTGGCTATCGAAGTTGGTGGGGTGGAGGTGGAAGGCTCTTCGGCTGAGGCAGCTCTTCTAGTGCGTTTCGGGACGTAGGAGACGATTTTTGGCTTGACTGGAAACTGATCCTGCATGGAGCTGATCTGTTCTAAAAGTGAAGGAGCGTTCCGTTTTCGTTCTTCTACTGCGGTGTCTTCGCTTTTTGATTTCTCTTCGCCGAAGCGTGAAATCCTTTCGCGAAACGATGGTGAAGTTGTGTCGACGTAGCTGAAACGTTTGGCCAACGGAGGGTGATGCGGGGTTCCGGGGTGGGTCGAACTGTGAGCAACCGGAGGGTGCGGGGGAGGCTTCTTGGGGCTCACTGACGGCGGAAGGACGCCTACGGCGAGCGGTTTTTTCGGACTGGAAGCCGGAGGATGGACTGCGATTTCAGGCGGCTGGAGGAACGTCGACTTTGGGTAATCGATCGCCTCGCAACTCGCAACGCTTAGCTCTGGTGTCAAATACTGGCTCGCCCTTCTCGAATTTATATCTGGCGGACTCAAATTCGTATCGCGGCTCAACCTCCTCCCAATCGCTTGCGAACTATGCGCCTCCAGAAAACGACTCGCAGCGAAATTTATGTCGGACGAAAATCTCCTTGCATCCAAATTCCCTGAGCTCTTCGACCTAAAAACGTCTTTGCTGAACCTTCGCGCCAGCTCCAATCTGGAAATAACATAATTGCGTATTAGGTGCGTTTAGTAATTCTCTAGATGGTGAAACACTCCGAAGAAGTAGTTTGGAAGCCCACATAAGATCCCCATTCTCACCGGTACCCTCTCCTCTAGTTCCCAATAATAATGGTACTGGTGGCAGATGTTATCATTTGGTACGTCACTGTCCCAAGGCTGATCACGACCAAAACTGTTTTTCCTACTGTGTCGGACCCTCATGCAATCCGCGAACCATGCAAAGACCCCCATTCAAGGGAATCATCAAGATTAAAAAAACTAACATAACTACGATTCTATTCTATATTCAAGCATTTTTCGTTTAATTTTTGTAAAATCTTGATGAGATTCACCTTGTTGGGAGTCTGGACATCCTCCTCTGACGGTCCGGAGGGCTTAAAAGTTGGGGACTCCGGGATTTCCTCGATCTCGGCGATTGACCGCTATCGGAGAAGCTGTTTTGTTTTTCTTCTTGTTGTACCCTTGAATAAAGATAGTGATTAAAGGACTGCTTTAGTCACTGTGGATTGGGGGTAGGATGAAATGGGTCCTGGGTAATAGTAGCAACCTAAGGATAAAATTACCTCCTGATCTCTTGTATCATTTCAAAAAACTGTGCTTTACTTTTCCTCCTCCGCCTCTGTTCATGTTCCTTCTGGAACAAATTTTTTTAAAAATAAGTTCTCAACGTTTGATTAGTTTTTACCCTTTTTACACTTTTTTGGAATAAGCTGGTTATCTGCCCTTGGCGTATAGTGTGGACAAGTTCCCTCGCCGCGTGATGTGGGCTGACGAGTTCAACGCAATTGATGAATCTGTAGAGTTTCTGGCTGAAAAACATGATGTTTCTGCTTCTCCAGATGGTCCCTTTCGGTTTATGACGCAAAATCGGAAGGGTGTATTTATAAAAAAGATGTTCGACGATCAATATCAGAAGTCCCATTACGACCCCGAGTCCGAGAAGCATAAAAACCCCGGCGACCGCCGTCACTCCCAACGGTTTTGGTTGAGACATATCCGTGTCCATCGAAAAGCAAGCGAGACTTCCATACCATTTCTCTTGCAAGATGTCCATGTAGCCGTTGGAGGTGAATTTTGAGATGACCGCCGAGACGCTGTCTTTCAACGGGAAACCTTTCGTCATCCCAACCGCGTACGTGTCTTCGTTTATGGCGTCGCCGATTTTTTGAAGTTTGCATCCGTTGTCGGTTGCCCGGTAGTAGTCCAAGATTGGTGTGTCAGCTATCAATATGTCGAGAGTGCCGTTTCTGCAATAATTTATAAGCGATTAGTTAAGAAATAGCAATTTTTATTGTAAAGGCAGCGGCTCTCACAAACGTGATGAATTGCCTAGAAAGCCACTGCTAGCAATCACTAAAGATTATCATGGGAGACAAGATAAACGAGAAGTGATGCTTACTTTAAATACTGGACACCGGTGGCAACATCTGGAACAAAGAAGCGCTGCATGTGTTCCCAGAGAAGCTGGTTCGCCCGGTGGACGTAGTATTCGGATGCTGAACCTTTTGGTGATCCGACCCTCTGCCAAAGAAGGCTGTCGTCGTGATAGGTAGCCGAAGCGGAATGGAAAAAAAGGCCCGCGATAAGCGCGGCGATGTTGGCAGTGTAGGAGGCGACAAAAATGACCGAAAACCCTCCCCAGACGTTGATGAGGAATTTATTCGGCCACGACTTGGGAGCTTTGAAGGCGACGAGATGTCCGCAGAGGAGACCCCAACAGACCCAAAGGGCAGACGACATGCTGAAATTTTTAGTCCTCTGACGTCCCCATGGGTTCAAACCGAAAGGGGATAGCCATTCGTATATAGCAACCGCAACCGCCGTCACGTTTAACGAAGTGAATATCGCGATCCACAACTCGGGTGAAAACGGGAGCAAAAACGCCAAAAGCGGTATGTCCGTTCTCTGAGACGGAGCTGCCAAAAACGATACTCCGCTAAAATAATACGGCGTCGAAAAATCAATTACTTCGATCCTGAAAGCAAAAAACGAACTTTGTTTACATATTACAATAGGGTTGAGTTTTGCTCTCGAATTAAGACAGTGACGTCATGGAGAAGGCACTTAGCCAGGTCCCTTTACCCACCCCCTATGACCACAACTGAATTAGTATCAACCACCCGACTCCACCCCTCACTCGATAATATAAACCGGCCCACCAAAGATTGTTTAAACCTTACCTAGTCCTCGTAACGCTCAACGCTGTGAACGCCATATGAGCATTCCCTGAAACGAGATCGCCTATAACGCCATTCCATCTAAAAAAAGAAAGAAAGTCATGATTTTCTTTAATTGACACCAAACTGTCAGGTCCATTACCCCACGTAAGAGGCCATATTGCTTAAGATCAAAATGTGTTTGAGGATTACCTGACGGTCCCTGCGTCGGGATTGACAATTCTTGCCCCGAACATTGAATCGGGGACCATGTAGAGCTGGAAGTCAAAGTCAAGCTCTTGCGAGACGGCTTCCAAAAGGTCCATCGAAAGGCCGTAGCAGCATGAGATTTTATAGGGAAAACGCGTTCCATTGTAGTCAGAGACGAACTGGCAGGGTAGACCACGAAGGCATGACCCGCCGTTTTGAAGGTTACCACGTGCTGCGTCTGATGTCATTACGAATGGAGCTGCAACCGCTGTCACTACTTTTATCTTCGTCCTCGCCCCACCGCACGGCCCTCCGATGTTACCCCCAGGCCAGATGATGCGCTCAAGCCGGACGTCGCAGCATCCGACAATCTCTCCGACCTGTTTCCAGTTGTCCGACTCTTGAAGCCTCTTCGGAACTGAAAATCGTAATTCTTTATCTTCGTTTTGAATAAATAACTAGATTAGGTGGAGAACGATAAAGGGTAGCTCGTAATTCAATAAATTTTTCGAGGTAAAAGAGCAGGGAAAATCGATCCACGACCCCTTTTCCAGCTTTAAAAAAAGTTGAAGCCCCGTTACATAATTTACACCCGCAGCGGACCCCTTCCAGCAGTGCATAAATATGTGTGTTAACCCATTTCCTCCTAAGAAACTTAAAAGTGGGGGAGAAGAGCGACTTGAAATGTAAATTACGATGCAAATGAGCGCTTAGCGAAGCCATCATCCCTTGCATTTACGTCCTGCTTTATCGTAGCCTTTATTTCCCCCAAATCCATTTTTTATGGTGATTAAATTTTTATTGGTAAATAACGAATTCATTTGCTTGAACAACGTACTTGAAAGTATCTGCTCTTGCTGTTGCTGCGTGAAGACTTCCGGTGGTTCGGGGACCAGGTTGAGAATTTGAAATCTGGCCGTGAGACTCCTCTGGGTACTCGTCTCGTTCGTGGCAGGAGTCCCTCGACCCGATAGACTGTTTTCTGCGCCTCTTTTTAACTCCCTAAAAATTCACCAATTTCATCATGCAGTTTCTCAAATTGAATCAATTCAAGCATAAAATTATTGAGGGGTGGGAGATCTTAAATGCTCGGGGGCCTCTTGTGATAAATCTTGAGGCCACAATCTAGGATGGGATGAGGAATTAAAATCGAATCAGTTCTCCGGACGAGATAGAAACGATCGGGGGGTTGAGTAATTACGGGGTTTCTAGAACGAAAAAGAGGGGGTTATGGATGAACATGGGGAGGTGGCGCGGGGTGCTAATTTATGACGGGGGGTCTTGGGAACTCGCAAATTTGATTATAAATGAACAGCGGGACGAAAAAGACTTTAAATGAGAGGTTTTTTTTGTTATTACTTGACAAGTTCTTTGGTGAATTCTCCCATTTCGAGGGGTTTCGTCGCCCAGCAGGTGGTAGCAGTTTTCCATTGGCTTCGAGTTATCGATGGGATCCCGAGGCGTGTGCAGACACGGTTGGAGGCTTTTTTCATCGCGTCCACCATCAGACGGACCCCGGAGCGGATGACATGTCTGTCCGGTGGTGGGACTGCGGCTCGAAGGGCAAGAAGTCCGACAGGAAGTCTGTAAAAAGTATTTAATTTCTTGTGCTCTTGTGCGTTCTCACTTGATTCCTTTGGGCCGCTCGTAAGGGGCTCCTCTTTGCCGCCTTTTTTTATACGTCGAACGTGTTTTTCGAAGCGAAGTTAAGCTTGTGTCTAACGTTGAAGTCGTCCCCGTGTCGACCCAGATCCAAACGAAGTTTCCATCGGTCATCCCTAGCGACGTCGCCGCCCTCAGGATGTTCGTCACACTCGTCTGGTCCGCGCAGACGACGATTACCCCGCGGCTCGAATGCGACAGACGATGAAGGATCCTACACAAATGTTATAGTAACAACTTTCAAAAGTTTAAATCTTTTTTTAAGATCATTCTAACGGCCAGTACTAAAAAAAATCTTGGTTTGGGTCCTGTAGGAAATATAAATGAGAAACTTCCTCGGTTGTTGACAAGACCCAGATTGCGTTTACCTACCCCCGCACAATTTCCTCCCCTTCCCCTATTCCCTACCGAGGAATTCAAACCGTCAAGCGAATTTGCATAATTCATCCCCGTTTCCTTTCCTAGTAGGTTAAAAAGGCGTAATGAACCGATATTTTATTAACAAACAATGAAAAAATAACGGTTTTCGAAATCGGAAGTTATAAGGTGAGTTAAGAAGGGGAATTTTTTGCTATGAAGATAATGGTAGAAATACTGCGGTAGCGTATATTTGGTTTATTAGGAAGTGATAGCTCACCGTTTGTTGACGGAAGTAGGAGACATTCTGTAAATGGTCGGATTCAGCGGTGCCGCTTTGAGCCATTTTACCTGTTGGGAAAAAAAGGGTCGTATATTTTAAGGATGAATAAGTGGGTAAGAAGGTACCTTTTGTGGGTCGAGTCCTTGCGTAGGTCCCGCGTAAAGAAGGCTATAGGAGTGCCAATGGGAAGTAACGAGGAGAGACCTGAGCGCTTGGGCGAGTTCCCTCTCGGTCGCCCCAACCCTCACGACGTGATCGCCCAACGGTTCCTGAGCAAACGGTGCTTCACCGACCCAAAGCATCGGAACGCCGGAAATCCTGGCGGCCAAGGCGGGACCGAACGCGGCCAGTCCGCCGCTCCCGGCCAAAACCAAGGCCGCCACAATAGTCCTACCTGAAATAGAAATTCAACATTAAAACGTGCCCCGTCTAAAACGAAAGGAAAACTTACCTTCCCATTGGCTGCAGAGTGATTCGAGGGCGGCGGGCGAACCGTCTAAAGCGGAATAAAGCGGCGTGAGGGGAAATGGCGGCGTCGGAATCCCCAAAAGAGTCCTGTTTACTGATCGTTGGACTCCTGACTCCGATTCTGGGTAGATCACAGCCAAATACAGTCTAGAAACATGTAGTAAAAATAGAAATTAGTTTGAAAGTCGGCGTATCCTATGTACGAGGGATGTCCAAAAATTAAAGACCGTTTGTATTTTGCGCCCGAAGTATTCTGCCAGATGGTAGCACTAGCTTGTAGCGGGAAGTTCCCCCTCCACATCGCACGAGGTCTCATCTCTCTATCTTATCCAGTGTTGCTACGGCAGCCGTTCGCGATGGACGTCCAGGTGCCGAATCCCGCCGGTTGTGAAGTTCGCTCCGTCATCCGTTTCCTAAATGCGGAGAAACTTCGCCCGGTCGAAATTCATAGACGTTTGACGGCTATTTATGGCAATGTTATGAATGAGCGCTGTTGTTACGAATGTTATAAATAGCCGTCAAACGTCTATGAATTTCGACCTGGCGAAGTTTCTCCGCGTTTAGGAAACGGATGACGGAGCGAACTTCACAACCGGCGGAACTCGGCTCCGGGACGTCCATCGCGAACGGCTGCCGTAGCAACGCTGGATAAGATAGAGAGATGAGACCAGTTGCGATGTGGAGGGGGAACTTCTCGCTACAAGCTAGTGCTACCATCTGGCAGAATACTTCGCCCGTACGGCTGCAAAATACAAACGGTCTTTAATTTTTGGACATAACTCGTACTAACGGGGGTCTTGTTTGTTTGACAACCTCCGATAAATCGTCCTGATAGCCTGTCAAGGCGCTATCTTGAGATTATTATAGGCTTTTTACCAACTCAAACGAAATACGAAACATCCAAAAAACTAACCTACCTCATCATTTTGATAAATAACAAAGAGAATTGAAAATAAAAGAGGTGCTTGATAGATAAATATTAAAGTTTTCTCTACTTGGAACTGAACAAAGAGAATGAGAGAAATGGATGCTTAATGCGTTAATTACATTTTAGTAATTAATCCCATCATCTCGACGATCCGTCGCTAACGGCAACCAAAATGACTTTTTTATGGTCAAGAGGATCTTTTTAGTATGAAACTTTGTCGTGAAACTTAAATGAAACTATCGATAGTCTGTAATTAAGGGAAGGGGGTAAGAGCGGGTCGAATAGGACCGAGTTAGATGGGGTAGGAAGGGTTGGGATTATCCGCGCGGATGAACCCCGAAACGACTTCCTCTCGCTACTTATCTCGACGATCAATCCGAACTAGGAAAAAAAGGCGAGAAGTAATAAAATCTTGAAATCTTAAAAATTTAATATCGAAGCACTTTAAATTCAATTTTTTTCGCTCAAAAACAAATCTAGTTCGTGTTTTTCCAAAAAGTTTATTCGTAAAAGCTTTTTCAAAATTTGATGAATTTATGGGGTTTTCGACGGAAAAATGAAGGATAGCTTGTTTATCAAGGGCTGTCGAATCTTTAGAGATTTTAATCCGAACTTTCTCTCTTTTTATTTTTTTTTTATATATATCTTCTTGTGTCCTTCTCGAGGCTGTAAAAGGGTGGCCGAGGGTCGAAGGGCCGTTTCCCTTCTTCCCCCTCCTCCCTAGCTAACAAAGTGGATCCGCATCGATTCACAACTAGGAGTGATCCTCAACCGCAGATATTCCCAACTCTCCTGGCTTCCTATAATCCGTAAACTATGTTAAAATTGTCAAAAAACTTTCCTTTAAAATGTTGAACTTCCCAAGTCCATTACTTATTCGCAGCTTGTTAACTCAGGATTTTTTGTCTCTCTCCCTCTGGAGGAAAAAATTGGGGAGGGGGAACAAAATATCGGAAGGAAATATCGATGGCGATATTATATCGGACTTGAAATATCGATATATCGATATTTGTCAAAAAATTTATTAACTAACGCCTTTTGCTATTCATTATCAAAATCCAACCTATTATTTTAAACATATTATCTTTTACTTCTCTCGTTTTTTTTACTAAAGGCGTGAAGATAATCCACATCCAGTTTCCAAATACATACAAAATAATTGATAAGTATGATAGGTATGATGAAACATTGAAAAAAAGTTATGAGGCAGTACCGGTAGCGGTAACCGGCGGGTGGTACTACCGTTATCAATGCTGCCAATACAATTACAGTTTCCAAACAATCCAAACCCAAGCGAAAGGATTATATTCAATTTCATTTAGTATCTTTTATCAGTTTTTTTTCTTTTTTCTTTAAATTTTAAATAGAAATTAGAAAATATCGAATATTGACTATAGTACCTCAATATCGATATTATAAAATATCGTAAGGTAAATATCGATGAAAAATATCTGATATCGGAAGAAAAATATCGATATTTCGATAATATCGACTATCGATACCCATCCCTAGTGAGCGGACGGTAGGAGAAGGGGAAGGAGTAGTTAGTGCAAGGCCATACGAATTACCAGGGATTCCGAAATAACGAGACTTCTTAATTTCATGAATTTCAGATTCCAAGAAGTTGGATTATAACAAGACGGATTGTTAACATTCTACTTTATTGATCTGTTTACTAATGGTTATTTGTTATTATGTTGATGAATAAAAGGGTGGAAGAAAACAAAGGGATTTGTCGGGGATTTACATTTTATTGTTGAAGGTGAGTTTATCCCCTCATTGATCAGGGTTTCGGTAATCCGAAGTAGGTTTACAGGAGATCATTAAAAAATGAGGTTCTTTTTTGTTTACCCGGTGTCGAAGGCAATGGAGGTGTTGTAGAGGAGTCGGGGGTCGGAGTTCGCGGTGTTGGGGAGGAGAGCGATTGAGGCGAACGTGGCGGCCAAAACGAAAGTGGCGAGCCGGTCTGTCATCCCCGATTCCCATCAGCCCCGCCGCCGTTCTTCTTTTTCTTCTTCTTCTTTCTCTTCTCGTCTTCGCCAACTCGAACCGACGCCGACGACGACCTCATCACCCACGCGGGCGGCCACGAAAACGCCTTCAAGAGATCCTCTCAAACCTCCAGCGGCAGCCCATCTTTCCTCATTCGCCTAGAAACACAAAAAGAAAACAAAATTTGTTTATATTCAACAAAAGAGGAATCGACTTATCATAAACATTCCGCCGATAGTATAGAAAATGGAGGGAAACCTCCCCACCACCTACAATCACCCCTCTCCCGACTTCCCAAACAACCCCTACCCCTCTAATCTAAGTTCAGGTATATCCTGGAATGTTGCCAATCTAGATATTGAACTGATTGCACCCACGGTCCCGTCCCCTTTTATTTTTATCTACAGAGAAAAGTGAAAGAATAGAAAGATGGCCGGGCGTAGTCGGGGGAAGGGTGTTTTGACACTCCCCACCCACAACGCCTAAGTCAATTCCGACCTGAATTAACCAATTTTACGCCTTGTCGCCTCCCTCTTTTTAAACATCCCTATTAAAACATCATCTGAATTGTGGGAGGAAGAAAAGAGTCCTCAGACGATTTTTTCCTTAACAGATTTCAAAATGTTTACCTTTTTAACAAGATACTTTAACTTATCCTATATGTTTTAACGATTTAGAAGGCAGCGTCGAGACCCTTTTATTATTTTATACATTGGTGCCTGGAGAAAACGTTGGAAATTCAATTAGCGGGCGTTAAAGGACTAATAAAATTTAAAAAGATAAGGGTGAAAATTGAGGGTTTCCGTTTACCTTTTCCTTCGGGAGGAAAAAGGGACTCAAAAGAGGGCCATAAGAGGCCGAACGGTGGGGGCGGCGGTGGAGGGGGAATCAATCAAACGGCGTCATAAGTGGACACTCTACTCTTTCTATCTGGTCGATAACCCGCATATGAAGACCCCCTTTTTTAGTCTCCTTTTCCGGAGACCTTTTCTGTCAAACAAGAAGATTTCTTTCATAAAAAAGGAATAAATATTTATCACATTTACAGACGATTTTATTAGTTATCCAATATCACATGTCATTCTGTCACTTATGACGTCATTCCCTGATCTTATATCCCTTTAGACCCGCATAAGAAAATCATCCATTTTATTCCTCTCCTTATTTTTCATGGCGTTTTCCGACAAAAAAAGATCCCATCCCTTCATTAACGATTTCAGTTAACCTTTAGATATTGAGTTACGTTAAGGCCCATCATACCGCCCGTGCATTTTGTTTCAAAAACAAGAGATCGCAGCACTTTCGCCCCTAAAATTACTTTCCAATATTTGAGCACTAAAAATCGTCGGACAATTTTTTACAAAAGCTCGTTCTCCTTATTTTGGAAATGCCCACACGGTCTTGGGAGCAGTTTTTCCGAAAAAGTTTTCCTTTGGAAAATAGAAATTTTATTTTTCGACTAAAACATTTCTTCCGAAAAAGCCGTCAGCCATTTTGTAGGGTTTGACGAGCTCTTTCCAAAATATATTATATAAGAAAATCCGATAAATAGTTTCGACGTAATCCTTTTAGAAAGATTCGGCGGAAAATGCCGGGAGGAGTGAAGGAAAAATTGCATTTTCACAATCTTCGTTCAACAAAAAATGTATTGTGTAAAAAAAGTCCGAACCAAATACGAAAATATGTAAGTCTAAAGAAATATTTGAAAGTGCGTGGCCGATCTCTGACCTCGAATGGGTAGCTCGATAGCGCCCTCTGTTTCTTTTACTCCGCCCGGCATTTTCCGCCGAATCTTTCCAAAAGGATTACGACGAAACTATTCATCGGATTTTCTTATACAGGGTGTCCGGAAACACATGGCAAGCATCTGGGAGAACGTTAAAAAGTGGTTTTACGAAAAAAAGTTAAATGTAAACCCCCATAATTTAATCAAAGAATTTGATGGTGTAGTTTAAAATCCGCCTGGATATACAGGGTGTCCCAGACACAACCTAACTTCGTTATTTCAAATGAGAACCCCTATTTTTTATTTCAGATTCGTAATCTACGCAAAATTTCAAGTAGATTTGAGTACTCATGACAATTTTGGACAACTTTTAAAAAATGTCAAATTTAGCGTTTTTTGCGCTAAAATCCGTTAAAATTGACCTAGGAGACTCGTTTTTTTTTAATTCCACTTATTTTTTCCCGAAGAATCCAACTGTCTCAAATTTGAGCATCTTCGCATTCAGCATCACGAGATTTCGTCGCTAATGGCCTTTTTTCAAGTTAGAACCCAAATTTTTAGTTCAGAAATGAAAATTAGCACTTGTTGAAAGGAATTTTTCTTTCGGACCACAAATTTTGAAAGAGCTACAGCGTCTTTTGTGTTTATGCATCAAAAATTAAAATTCCTTCAACAAATCGCTAATTTCCATTTTTGAAGTATGGAATTTGGAGTTAAACTTGAAAAAAGGCCATTAGCGACGAAATCTCGTGATGCAGAATGCGAAGATGCTCAAATTTGAGACAGTTGGATTCTTCGGGAAAAAATAAGTGGAATTAAAAAAAAAAACGAGTCTCCTAGGTCAATTTTAACGGATTTTGGAGCAAAAAACGCTAAAATTTGACATTTTTTAAAAGTTGTCCAAAATCGTCATATGAGTACTCAAATCTACTTGAAATTTTGCGTAAATTACGAATCTGAAATAAAAAATAGGGGTTCTTATTTGAAATAACGAAGTTAGGTTGTGTCTGGGACACCCTGTATATCCAGGCGGATTTTAAACTACACCATCAAATTCTTTGATTTAAATTAAGGGGGTTTACATTTAACTTTTTTTCGTAAAACCACTTTTTAACGCTCTCCCAGACGCTTGCCATGTGTTTCCGGACACCCTGTATAATATATTTTTGGAAAGAGCTCGTCAAAGCCTACCATATGGCTGACGCTTTTTTTTTTTTTTAAATGTTTTAGTCGAAAAATAAAATTTCTATTTTCCAAAGGAAAACTTTTTCGGAAAAACTGCTCCCAAGACCGTATGGGCATTTCCAAAATAAGGAGAAGGAGCTTTTGTAAAAAATTTTCCGACGATTTTTAGTGCTCAAATATTGGAAAGTAATTTTAGGCATCTTCCATCTCTGTCTAACACTTGGTTGAATTTTGTGGTCTGATCCGCCTTAAGTCTTCACCTATGGGTAGTTTATTTTTTAAATCGTGACATTAAAGGTTGCTAACGGTTGTTTATGCGAGGCGATAAGTCAAAATCTTTTCCAAATAGGCAAAACTGCGGTAAGGTTATCGGAAGGGGGGGGGTATCGGGAACCCGCTAAATTATAGCCTTAGATCGATATCTCTGGGCAAAAAAGAAGTAATTTATAGTTTTTTCCCCTCGTTTTGTATCTCTTTTCTTCGTGCAACGTTTATCAAAAATACGTGAACTATGATCATATTTTGTTTAAACAATAGATGATATCGAAATTTTTCAAATGTAATTTTATTATGGGGTTTTTAGTTAGGCAATGAATCAGTCTGATCACTAAAATCCTCTTTCTAATGTTATTATTATGAGGAACTTGATTGTCTTTCGAGCCATTAGCCGAGTGGATTATTAGCCACAAGGGTTCTCACTCACTATCCGCCTTATCTTTTAATTTTTACGGTCAGGAGGAAAAGTAACGATCGATTTTACTTAAAAGAAGAAGAAGATGAGGTACAAAAATCCTGCAAAAATGTGGCGCCCTCTATCAGAAAGCCGAGGAAAACTCTTGAAAATGTGGCTTCGCTGTCAAAAAACGAGAAATATGTAGGTGTACAAAATGAAACTCAGCCACAGGGTAAATTTGATTTTTGTAGATTTTAGCCGAGTTTCATTTTGTACACCTAGTAGTTCATTTATTCAAAATTTTGAACATTTTAGGCGTTAAAGTCCATCAAAAGTTGACCTTCTCCGTGTAAGAAGGTTATTGAAGTATAACCATTAAGAAGGTTAATTTTTAAAGGCTTGTAAATCGTAAACCGTTACAGATATTGAAACAATGCACTAAATAAAATCTGTTGGAAATTCAATTCTCTTTAATTTTTATTCTATTCATTTTTTCTCTAGGACGCACTGTTTTCAAGATAAATTTATTTAAAAAAAAATTATTTTCCGAAAATGGTGCATCCTAGAAAAAAACCTATATTCTGGAACTTTGATCGGAAAACCTATAATCCGGCCCTTTGGACCGAAAACCTATAATCCGGCTCCCGTTTTCAAGCTCTCCTTGGCGGCGTCGCTAAATGCTTGTTTACAGGGGGCGCAGGCTTCAAAAAGGTTGAGAAACACTGATCTAGAACGTTGTTTATTTCGGGTTTCCTTCTTCATTTTCCGTGATTTTTTTTTCGGGGTGTCAGGGTCCGCGGACCATACTTGGTGAACTCCTGGCACTTATGACACGTGCACTTAAGCACTTAATTATTTTCCACGTGGTTTACAACGATGACTTGTAATTTTCTTCTTTTTGAGTGCCTCACTTAATTTTTTTTTTCAAGTCGTTCTTTATCATCGCATTAAAAATTTCACGAGGAAACACTCCGGGACTAATCCGGTGAGAAAATAAAGTTTTTCTCTGGAGATAAAAAGAGAAGGGGAGGACACCTCTGGAGAGAAGGGACTTGAAAGGGACCTTTGACCTTATTTAAAGCATTCCCCCATCCAGCCCGGCCATTGAAGATCCCATCCCTTGATGTTCATCGAGATACATGTTGTCCTCGTTAAATTAAAAAAAAAGTGATAATAATAATAAAAAGATTCCCCGGGACAATTATAAAACAAGAAGAAGAAAAAAAATTAATTTTTTTTCTTTTTGTCCAATTCTCTTCACATCATCCCCCAAAACTTTATTTTTTTTTCAACAAACAGACCACAGAGCTTACTTCACGTTAAAACGGCACCGCTTTTTCTTATCCCGAGAGCCCCCTTTTGTACTTCACAATCCGCGGTTATTTACTTTGTACACACACGCTCACATTTTATGCTATTCCCACAGCCATTCACTCGGAAACAACCGAAAATCCTCCTTTTTCAAGTGATTTTTAAAAAATGTTAAAACATAGATTCCAATGCCTCCTTAATCGTTAATACAAAATCAACGAAAGAGTTTAGCTTAGGTTACGAAAGAGTTTAGTTTAGCTTAGGCGCTTGAGATACTAAACCAACATGACCGCCAAGTCTTGAGGGTTTAGTATGGCAAAATTTGAGGAGAGATGAAGCGCCTTCGCTCCCGTTTTCAAGCTCACCTTGGCGGCGTCGCTATAACAAAGTCAGGGTCCCTTTGAAAGGCGCTTGAGATACTAAACCAATATGACCGCCAAGTCTTGCGGGTTTAGTATGACAAAAGAAAATTTGATCATAGATGAAGCGCCCTTGCTCCCGTTTTCAAGCTCCCCTTGGCGGCGTCGCTATAACCAAATCAGGGTCTCTTTGAAAGGCGCTTGAGATACTAAACCAACATGACCGCCAAGTCTTGCGGGTTTAGTATGACAAAAGAAAATTTGATGAGAGATGAAGCGCCCAAAAACCAAAGACTCATTTGACAAAATAATATTAGGTGTACAAAATGAAACTGGGCTAAAATCTACAAAATTCAAATTTACCCTGTGGCTGAGTTTCATTTTGTACACCTAATAAATAAAAATTGTAGGAAATTTAATTCTCTATAAATTTGCACTTAATTATTTTTTTCTAGGATGCACCATTTTCGGAAAATAATTTTTTTAAAATAAATTTATCTTGAAAACAGTGCGTCCTAGAGAAAAAATGAATGGAATAAAAATTAAAGAGAATTAAATTTCCAACAGATTTTATTTAGTGCATTTTTTCAATATCTGTAACGGTTTACGATTTACAAGCCTTTAAAATTAACCTTCTTAATGGTTATACTTCAATAACCTTCTTACACGGAGAAGGTCAACTTTTGATGGACTTTAACGCCTAAAATGTTTAAAATTTTGAAAAAATAAACTGCTTGTACAAAATGAAACTCGGCTAAAATCTACAAAATTCAAATTTACCCTGTGGCTGAGTTTCATTTTGTACACCTAATAATTTACAGGGAAATTGTTTTTTCATAAAGAGTGTTAGGGCTTAAAAAATACATAATATGTATAAAAATTATGCCAAAACAACTTTTAGGTTGATTTTTTTTTACTTGTTCAGCGAAATTTGGGATGATGATTTTTTTATTGTTAAAATTTCACCCCCGAAGGGCAAAAGAAGGGTACTCGGCTAAAGCCTCGCTCGGGAATTCGACCCATCCCTCCCGCTTCCAACACGTGTGGGGGCAATTAAAGGGTCCGATGAGGCGGTTAAAAAAATAATCCGACCTGAAAACCTAATTTTCTACGTCGTTTTGTGAGAAATTAAATACCGGTTGAAAATGTTAATTTTTTTTTAATTGTACCTCGTAAATGTGAATACTTAAATCAATACTTAAAACAAATTATGAAGTGGGATTAAAAGTTACTTGTTAGGTTCTTATCGAACTATGAAGCCAAATAATAATTTGGTACCTTGAGTACGATACCAGAACAACGCGCATGCGCGAGCATGTGTTTTTAGTTCACGCATTTTTTCTCATCTTTGACATTTGCCTAAATTCAAACTAGTTTGATAACACGAGGGTTAACTTTTTTCCTCTCGCTAGAGTTTTTATGATTCTAGATTTAACTTCGAAGTATTAGGTGTACAAAATGAAAGTCAGCCACAGGGTAAATTTGAATTTTGTAGATTTTAGCCGAGTTTCATTTTGCACACCTAGTTCATTTTTTCAAAATTTTGAACATTTTAGGCGTTAAAGTCCATCAAAAGTTGACCTTCTCCGTGTAAGAAGGTTATTGAAGTATAACCATTAAGAAGGTTAATTTTTAAAGGCTTGTAAATCGTAAACCGTTACAGATATTGAAAAAATGCACTAAATAAAATCTGTTGGAAATTTAATTTTCTTTAATTTTTATTCTATTCATTTTTTCTCTAGGACGCACTGTTTTCAAGATAAATTTATTTTTTAAAAAAAATTATTTTCCAAAAAGGTGTATCCTAGAAAAAAAAAATTAAGTGCAAATTTATAGAGAATTAAATTTCCTACAATTTTTATTTATTAGGTGTACAAAATGAAACTCAGCCAAGGGTAAATTTGAATTTTGTAGATTTTGGCCGAGTTTCATTTTGTACACCTAATAGTAGTCTGGGAACTTCCTCAAAGTGATGCAGTTTAATTATTTTTCGTCCTCACTACCGAAAACATATTTCCGGTATCGAGGTAGAAAAAAAGAAAGTGTTCGCCCAATTACGCCTCCAAGAACGGGCGAAGACACCCCAAATTCCTCCCTGCTATCGAGAATTCTTTTTGTATCTTTTATTAGATGAAAGGGGTACTTGGTGAGCGTCAAACACGTAGCAAAACTTTTGACCGACAGATCTCGCAATTTGAGCAAAATTTGAAAGAAGCTTCTGACATTTTCAAAATTACTATGAAAGGAAATTTTTGGTGAAAATCGGATGAAAATTACGGGAAAATTGTACCGGAAAATGCGACGGACGGCCGGTATCACATGATCATTCAGCAGTTTTCGTCTACATGGTTTGGAAGACCCTTTTCCTTATAAAAGTAAGAAGATAGGGCAAAAAAGTGTCTGGATGTGGGAAAAAACCCTTTTATAATACCTCTGGAAGCAATTAATAAAAGTTTTTTGTGTCTCTACCCCTAAAGACCCCCCAAAAAGTGTGGTTGGTATTCCTGAGATATCAAAAAAGTGATCGCCCAACCTTAGAAATGTGTTTAGTATATGATTTTAAGGAGGTTTTCGCGTTTTAATAAAGACGTAAAAGGGTTGAAAGAGGCTTCCCCGTCCCCCTCATGACCCCTTCAGTTTAATAAAGCCTTTCCCGACCTCCTCCCGCCCATTTTATGGCACCGCGAGATTGATAACTCCCGACCTCGCATAAAACGAATAAGAAACAACGCGCTTTCGCTTTTTTTTTTTCTCCTTCAATTCAAAAGAAAATCATCGCGATGAGACTTGACGTTAGAAAATAATAAACCATTGTGAAACATCGGATTAATGGAACGGAAAATTGTTACTCGTCAATTTAAACGGAAAACTTGCACCTCTTTCATCAGAAGTGGGTTGTGCGGCATCTAAGCTGAATCTCACAATCTAAACAATTTCGAAGAAACTTGGAAGTTTTGAAGCGAATATGAAGCTTTGGTGTACAAAAAATCATAAGTAGGATTACTGATTTTCACAATCTTACCAGGAAGAAACCAGGACATCAATTGAGGCGCTCCGGGTACGAAGGGCGAACTCAACATCGGATAAATTTTTTTTTTATTTTCAGATTCTAGACCTCTTGGTGAATACACCCATATAATTTTTATGTTGAGTTCGCCCTTTTTTCCTCTTTAAATACGTAAAAACCGATATGCGGCAAAGCTCTAACTGCGATATCCGAGCGGGTACGAAGGGCGAACTCCACATACTAGTCCACAACCCCCACTCCTTTTCCCATTCCAGGGCATGACTTTTCTGTTGAGTTCGCCCGTAACATAAAACTTTAAAATGTGAATATCTCGAAACTACGTTTTGTTGAGTTCGCCCTTGGTACCCGGAGCGCCTCAATTGGAATAATTGGCTTCATCTACCGGTAACTTCTGGGAAGATCGTGAAAATCTCTATATAATCCCACTTATGATTTCATTTCTTCAACGCGAATTCCGCAGAGCTCCGAATTTTGAACGTTTTCAATCTGAAATAGGGTAGCTTTGGTATGGAAGAAATAAAATCAAAAGTGGGATTAGATGCTAGAACCAAAATTTTTTGGATACTATTAGGTGTACAAAATGAAACTCAGCCACAGGGTAAATTTGAATTTTGAAGATTTTAGCCGAGTTTCATTTTGTACCCCTAGTAGTTCATTTTTTCAAAATTTTAAACATTTTAGGCGTTAAAGTCCATAAAAAGTTGACCTTCTCCGTGTAAGAAGGTTATTGAAGTATAACCATTAAGAAAGTTAATTTTTAAAGGCTTGTAAATCGTAAACCGTTACAGATATTGAAAAAATGCACTAAATAAAATCTGTTGGAAATTAATTCTCTTTAATTTTTATTCTATTCATTTTTCTCTAGGACGCACTGTTTTCAAGATAAATTTATTTAAAAAAATATTTTCCGAAAATGGTGCATCCTAGAAAAAAATAATTGATTGCAAATTTATAGAGAATTAAATTTCCTACAAGTTTTATTTATTAGGTGTACAAAATGAAACTCAGCCACAGGGTAAATTTGAATTTTGTAGATTTTAGCCGAGTTTCATTTTGTACACCTAATAGAATGAATCCTAATTGTCCTAAACCCTAAAAAATTAGACAAAATCTGTTACTTTCTTAATGTAATTTTTTCATTTTTTCTTACTGTTAAGGAAAATAAGGACTGAAAAAAATTCAATGTGGACCCTTTAAAGAGGATTATGTTGAGGAGATTTATTTTAACTTCCTCGATTTTCTTTTGATTAAATAATTTCATCTGCCTCCCTCTTCGCACGGCGTATTTCACCCGCATATCCCAAGTGTATTGAGGGTTTAGCATGATTTATAGACGAATAATCAAAATGTCATCTCTATTATTCGCCCTTCTTTATCTCCCCTCTCTGGGATTCGACGATTTAATTTTCAACTCTGGCCCAATTTGAGGTAATTGAAACTCGTTTGTCTTTGTTAAAAAAAAAGTGTTGTTTCCACATCGATTTTATGCCCAAACGCTAAAAAGGTTGTTGGGAACAGTAAAAACAAAGGGAATCGGATGTTTTTGGCCGCTTTTGTTTACTTGTAAAATATCTCCTGTTTTACTTTAATTCTCATTTATTTTCTTAAAATATTCTTGGTGGTTTTTCAGCCCAAACAAGTCACAAATTCCGATGTTAACTTTAATTTATTGTACGTTACATTAGGTGTACAAAATGAAACTCAGCCACAGGGTGAATTTTGTAGATTTTAGCCTAGTTTCATTTTGTACACCTAGTAGTTCATTTTTTCAAAATTTTGAACATTTTAGGCGTTAAAGTCCATCAAAAGTTGACCTTCTCCGTGTAAGAAGGTTATTGAAGTATAACCATTAAGAAGGTTAATTTTTAAAGGCTTGTAAATCGTAAACCGTTACAGATATTGAAAAAATGCACTAAATAAAATCTGTTGGAAATTTAATTCTCTTTAATTTTTATTCTATTCATTTTTTCTCTAGGACGCACTGTTTTCAAGATAAATTAATTTAAAAAAAATTATTTTCCGAAAATGGTGCATCCTAGAAAAAATAATTAAGTGCAAATTTATAAAGAATTAAATTTCCTACAAGTTTATTTATTAGGTGTACAAAATGAAACTCAGCCACAGGGTACATTTGAATTTTGTAGATTTTGCCGAGTTTCATTTTGTACACCTAATAAAAGAGGAAAACCACGTGTAATATCTGGTATTTTTTAAATAAGCCTCACTGCCAATAATGCCAATAATCTGAATCGTACATCAATCCGACCCAAAAAAAATTCCACGTTTAATCTCACTTCTGATGTCGCCCGCCCTATTTCTGCACCCCTCCTTTTGCACGCCTCCTATTGTTGTTTCGTACGGAAAATGTGTCAGGTCTTTTCGATTGGTACGGAAATCCCACTTCAGATGTTATTTAAAACTTTAGGATAAAACTGAACTATCTCAGCTTCCCCGGCCACCCCTTTGCACTGGCAGTTAATTACGTATTCCCAGACCACAATCACGTGTGTGATTTACAGACTCTCCACAACGACCTCTTCCTATTATTATTATTTCTATTATTTACTAAAATATTTATATACACCTAAATATTGATATTGTAAGAAATTTTTTTTTTCATTTTTTTCAAGCCTTTTTGCTAAAAAATGCTTTTTTTAGTAATAGTATAAAATTCTAAATTTAAAAATAAAAAGTTGATTATTAGTCGTAAATGAGTCCTAAGCGATTTTTTATATTCGTAAATTTTTGAAGGGCTTCACAGAGCTTTCGAACTGCACCCTTCGGTCAAAAATTTAGGAAGTTATGGATTATTAAAGTTGTCATCGCTTTTTTATGTTTCAATAGAAGAAGAAAGTTTGAAACTAAATTTTGCATTTAAAAGTTTAATTTATTAATTATTTAAAAATGTAACTTACGTGTCTTAAAAATGTGAAAACTTTAAAAAATAAATTCCGGAATTACTTTTAGAAAAATTCGATTTGTTTTATAAAAATCTTTTTCTTATTTATATAGATTTTGTAAGTTTAAGGAGGTGTCTTTACTAATCCAGTCACCGACTGTAGGTGCCCTGGCGTGCCCGGGGTGGGGTGGGTTCGGAGCCCGGGTCGTCACTCGGCGCATGTCCGGCGGAACCGGGGAAAATTTCGCCCCTTTACACATCCCACCCTTTTACCGGGGATTTTCCATTTTAAAAAAAATTTTAACATAATTTTTTTTAAATACCTACTTTATATATTCACATAATGTAAATTTTTTTAAATCTAAATTTTCGAGTTGTTAAATTTTTTTTGGCAATTTTTGGGAGATGGGTTTAGGCTTAGTAAGGGATGGGCGGAATTTGGAGACGGGTTGACGCGGTCGATATGAGCGTCTCTGAAAAATAATGTTCCTCCCTTTTTTTCTCACCCTCCTTTCCCTTAAAGTTGCGAAAAACGTACGATTTTTTAAAAATTATTTCAATTTTTTTACTTTTTATTTTTATGCTAATTTCTGTAAGTGGGTTTTATTTAGAACTTGGATGCCACACCCTTTTTTTATCGACGTCTTTGATGTGGTTGGATCTATGAGGACAAGCTGGTTTGATAAATTGATGGGCTCTATTCAATGGATAGAATGAATAAATTAATTGCTTTTCCGCGCTGTTTTAGCTGCTGATTATTTGGAGTCGGAGAATAGATTCTTAACCGCTCGAGTCGGTTATACTACCGGTTATTTTGGTCCGATATCCAGGGCGGTTCATTCACCAAGGTCAACCCCCTTGTTTTTATTATCAACGCATTGTTCTTTCAACTTCCTCAAATAGAAGTGACACCCACCATGTGAAGGTCTCTGAAAAGGAACACCGTAGATTAGTTATCTTCACCAATCACTATTGGCTGACTGGTGGCTGGAAGTTTCAGTCTTGGACTTCCACCACGGAGACCGGGGTTCGATCCCGGGTTGGGTATAAGGATTTTTGTTTGGAAGTTAAATTCCAAATAAATTTTCTTCTACAAAATCCGTGGATTTAGGGAGGTCACTCCTCCGGGCGCCATGGCAATATGGCGAGAGCCCCCGCCTGGGCTGAACTACTAATATGTGTAAGATCAAGATATTCTCTGAGATCAGAGAATATTTGTACCAAATCTCAAGTCGATCGGTCAATCGGGAGCTGAAATCCGGAATCAGAAAAACGCTAAACAGCGGAAGAATCGCCAACAAAAAGCGCCAGCTGTCGATAAAACAAGTAACATACTAAGGTAATGTGGCGGGAAGATAGCGCCACCCGACGGGAGCTGCCGAAAGGAGGGTGATAGGGAACCCCTCCCGGGGGAAACCGAAGGTATATAAGCCGAGAAACGTCGAATAGCAGACAGTCAGTTAAGTCCGAGTGGTGATAGTGAGTCAAAAGGTTTTGTGAGTAAGTTGTGTGTTTTACGGGAGAGATCGGCAAAGGCGATTATTCGACGACTAAACCCGCGGGAAGTCTAGATAATTGGCTGTTTGTGACGAGTCGTCTCTTGGTAACAGAGTAGTCGGCAAAGGAATCGACAAAGACGATTGACGATTAGAACCGTCGGCAAAAGACGATTGACGATTACATCCAGTCTGCAAAGGAATCGGCAAAGGCGATTGACGATTAGAACCCGTCGGCAAAGACGATTGACAACTGACGATTAGTCGGCAAAAGACGACTGACGATTGATCGGCAGAAGACGATTGACAATTGATCGGCAGAAGACGATTGACGATTGGTCGGCAAAAAGGCGATTGACGATTATAACCGTCGGCAAAAGACGATTGACGATTGACGATTGGTCAGGCAAAAGGCGATTGACGATTGAAGATTAATCGGCAAAACGATCAGAAGAATCTACATTTCCACTATCAACGGAATCGACCAGACGTCCTCAACTACGACCATCCATCACGGAGCCTGCGATCTTGCGTCCAGACCGTCTCATCTTTACCGAAGAAAATCCAAGGTACCCAAATTATTTTGTACAAAAAGAACCAGTACCCAATAAATGTTAAATTTTTATTCTCTTTTTATTTCGCCACCCTCTAACCTGAACAAACCAAAGGTAGAACTCTCAAAGGGGAGTAAGAAATAAAAGAAAAAGTAAACGAACGTTTACAGAAGATTCTGTGTTTTGGTGAAAATCGGTTCAAAACTGTGTCCGTGAAGTGTTCCGGAAAAATGCTACGGACGGCCGGCCTGAACCACAGACAAAGTTGATATCGGTCGATTTGACCCTCCGGGGTCTAGAAGACCCTTCCCTAAAAACCCGACATGGAGGGTCACAATAACTTCTTTCAGGAAGTCAAAAAGTTCTAAAAAAATCGTCGTTTGAAAAATCGTCCTTTGAGAGTGTCACGTAATAACCATCCCTACATCTTACAACCTTCCATCTCCTTTGCTATCTTCGTTAGGAAAGTTAATATTTTAGCATAAAATTGAAAAAACATAAGAATGAGGTTGTTTTTTAGAAGAAATACCATTGAATATATTTATTTTTAATGAATGAAATTGTAAACGTTCTTTACTTTTTCTGTTATTTCTTACTCTCCTTTGAGAGTTCTACCTTTGGTTTGTTCAGGTTAGAGGGTGGCGAAATAAAAAGAGAATAAAAAATTTAACATTTATTACTGGTTCTTTTATGTACAAAATAATTTGGGTACCTTGGATTTTCTTCGGTAAAGATGAGACGGTCTGGACGTAAGATCGCAGGCTCCGAGATGGATGGTCGTAGTTGAGGACGTCTGGTCGATTCCGTTGATAGTGGAAATGTAGATTCTTCTGATCGTTTTGCCGATTAATCATCAATCGTCTTCAATCGTCAATCGCCTTTTGTCGACCAATCGTCAATCGCCTTTTTGCCGACCAACCATCAATCGTCTTCTGCAGATCAATTAAACGGAAGCGAAAAAAAAAAAAAAAAAAATTACAAGCAGAGCGATTAAACAAAACGTATTTTAAATTATTAAAAAACGATAATTTTTTTTAATATTATATTTGGAAATGGCGATTCGAAATACTAAGTTTAGCTTTATGTGGAACGAAAGGCAAGAAGGCACTTTTCAAATAAAAAAGAAAGATAATCGCTTATTTTCATTTCTGAAGTACGAAATTTGGGTTCTAACTTAGCGACGACATCTCGAGATGCAGAATGTGAAGATGCTTGAATTTGTGTTAGTTAGAATCTTCGAACAAAAATAAGTAGAATTAAAAAAAACGAGTCCCTTAGATAGATTCAAACGTATTTTAGCGTGGGAAAAGCTAAAATTTGACATTTTTTAAAGTTGTCAAAAATGGTCATATAGTCAAATCAATTTGAAATTTTGCGTAGACTAAGAATCTGAAATAAAAAATTGGGGTTCTCATTTATAATAAAGAAGTTAGGTTCTGTTGGGGGCACCCTGTATATCCAAACGCATTTTAAACTACACCATCAAATTATTTGATTTTTAAGGGGAGTCAATGGTATTATATTTTATTTTTTACAATTATTGTTCAATAGAAACGTTTTTTCTTTAGGTGAAAAAAAAATTTCTTTTCAAAATTTATCAATTTTATTAATTACAGAGAAAAAAATCACTTTTTTAGTTCACCAATTACTTTCCGGACGTTCTTTTGATTCAATATTGTTGTAAACCACCTTAAAAAAAAAGTTTAAAAACAAGAGATTACAATAGATTAAAAATTACCGGTTCAAATGAGGGTATTTTGAAAAAGATGTCTTTTGGTAAATTGTTAAAAGCGCAGCGAAAACGGTCAGGTCGGCCAAAGTAATTCTTTCTCCGACGAAATACGTCCTCGTGAGAAGATGCTCGTTGAGCGGAGTTAGGTTTAAGCTGTTTCCAGACGTATTCTGGACATAGAAAATCCACTCGAGGACTTGAGTTTCACGAAGAACAGAATCGCCACCTTTTAATTTTGTATCTGAAAGATAAAAAGCGATTGCGGCCTTGTCGGTCAGGTGTAGCCCGTCAGCTGAGAAAGAGAGCTTATTTCCTTTTTTAACTTCAACTTTTGATTCTGAATATTCATTGACGAGGCAAGCTAGAACTGAAGCGACGCAGTTATCAGCACAAACTAGACCTTCGGAAGCTTGAGAGCCTCCCAATTTCGCTGAGCGAATTCCTCGCTTGCACTTAAAGCAGATTTCAAGCAGCCACCATTCGTTCCCGAAGCCTGCGCAGAATCAGCTTTTCCTCCTCCTTTTCCATTCATTAGTCCACTTATATTGTTCACCCATTCATTAGCCTTAAGGCCTTTTTCAACCCCTAACTACAACAGCAAAAATAAAAAATAATAAAAATAGTAAAAGTTACCTTAGAGACAGCACAAAGACAAAATATTTTATTCGTAGATTCTTCGACTGAAAGAAACATAGCAGATGTATCGGGAGAGATCTGTTTGACCTGCTTTAAAGCTCCATCTAATGCCTATAAAAATTTTCATTTAATTTATTGAATAGACCAGCTTGCCTTAGTAGTCGAGCCTGCTTTAAGTTCAGCAACAATGAAAGGGACACCTTTATTTGCAGTTATTAATTTAGTCGCTTCTTCCACAACCTGTTGAATTTGCTCCGTTTTTCCAGCTCTTTCAAGGTCATCTGATTTCTTCTTCAAATTCTTTAAGGTGTTCCTCAACTCTTCCTGATGAAATAAAAAAAATAAGTTAAATATTAGGTGTAATGAAACTCAGCCACAGGTAAATTTGAATTTTGTAGATTTTAGCCGAGTTTCATTTTGTACACCTAGTAGTTCATTTTTTCAAAATTTTGAACGTTTTAGGCGTTAAAGTCCATCGAAAGTTGACCTTCTCCGTGTAAGGTTATTGAAGTATAACCTTTAAGAAGGTTAATTTTTAAAGGCTTGTAAATCGTAAACCGTTACAGATATTGAAAAAATGCACTAAATAAAATCTGTTGGAAATTTAATGCTCTTTAATTTTTGTTCTATTCATTTTTTCTCTAGGACGCACTGTTTTCAAGATAAATTTATTTAAAAAAATTATGTTCCGAAAATGGTGCATCCTGGAAAAAAACAATTAAGTACAAATTTATGGAGAATTAAATTTCCTACAAGTTTTATTTATTAGGCTTACAAAATGAAACTCAGCCACAGGGTAAATTGAATTTTGTAGATTTTAGCCGAGTTTCATTTTGTACACCTAATAAAATAAATTGGGGGTAATACCTTCTTCCAATAAGGGATAACAGCTTGCGAAATATCATCAGTAAGTTGAGTTATTGCTTTAACTAAATCTTTTCCTTGTAAAGCTTTTTTTGATGCGATATCACCCAGCATGTTGACAGCGTTATCTAAAGCGATTGAACGATCGACAGCCTAAAAAATAATATTTAAATAAAAAATGAAAAGTAAAATTGTGTTACTTTTTTGGCCTCAGGACCAGTCAGAGCGACGATTCTTCTGATTCCTTTGGCGATCGCTTCTTCATTCGTTATAACAAAATCGCCCATATGAGATGATCTATGCAAATGGCTAAAAAAAAAGAAATGGGTTGGTTCTGAATAATTTGTTACTTACGTTCCACCGCAAAATTCGACGGAAGTTTCCAAAGCAGCTTTTGATTCGGGGGCGGAGATTAATTTGTCAACAGGTTCGCCAACAGAGACGATCCTTACTGGGTCAGGATAGACCTCGGAAAACATGGCCCTGAGTCCATTGATTTTTTTGGCAGTCGACAAAGGAGCAGACTGTGCATACACAGTTTTATCAGCTTTGGAAATATTGTTTATTAGCTGTTCAGTCCTCTTATCTCATCTGGAGACATTCCTTTCTAAAAATATAAAAAAAATAAGATTTCACATAATACGACTGTAGCCAGTGACTGTTAAATGACAAATTTAGTAATAGCGAGTTTTTTAGGTAAAATAACTATGTATTAGGTGTAGAAAATGAAACTCAGCCACAGGGTAAATTTGAATTCAGTAGATTTTAGCCGAGTTTCATTTTGTACTCCTAGTAGTTCATTTTTTCAAAATTTTGAACATTTTAGGCGTTAAAGTCCATCAAAAGTTGACCTTCTCCGTGTAAGAAGGTTATTGAAGTATAACCATTAAGAAGGTTAATTTTTAAAGGCTTGTAAATCGTAAACCGTTAGAGATATTGAAAAAATGTACTAAATAAAATCAGTTGGAAATTCAACTCTCTTTAATTTTTATTCTATTCATTTTTTCTCTAGGACGCACTGTTTTCAAGATAAATTTATTTAAAAAAAAATTATTTTCCGAAAACGGTGCCTCCTAGAGAAAAAATGAATAGAATAAAAATTAAAGAGAATTAAATTTCCAACAGATATTATTTATTGCATTTTTTCAATATCTGTAACGGTTTACGATTCACAAGCCTTTAAAAATTAACCTTCTTAATGGTTATACTTCAATAACCTTACACGGAGAAGGTCAACTTTCGATGGACTTTAACGCCTAAAATGTTTAAAATTTTGAAAAAATGAACTACTAGGTGTACAAAACAAAACTCGGCTAAAATCTACAAAATTCAAATTTACCCTGTGGCTGAGTTTCATTTTGTACACCTAATAACTTCCAAAAAAAGGTAAAACAAGGGTTGCTAGGACTTAAACAACAAACCTTGTGAGTGAAGTCAAAGCGAAGTCTGTCAGGAGCGACGAGCGATCCTTTTTGATCTGAATCTGCTCCAAGAACTGATCTGAGAGCATGATTAAGCACATGAGTTGCCGTATGGTTCGACATGACGAGTCTCCTTCTTTCCTCGTCGATCATAAGATTCACCTGATCTCCAACTTTAAGCGTCCCTTCCACAACTCCAGAATGAAGGATATACCCTCCTTTCAATTGAACGTTATCAACTCTCACTTCAACACTCTAAACAACACTTTAAAAATAAAAAAATAAAAACTTCATCTTACATCATCATTGCTTTTCACCATGAAACCTTGATCATAAATCTGTCCACCTTGTTCAGCATAAAAACAAGTTTTATCCAAAAGAATACCACATTTGTCGCCCGACTTCACTTCTTGCACAAACTCTGCACCTTTTTTCAACGCCAAAATTTTTGATTGGCAAGGCTCAAATTCTGAAAAATAATATTAGAAAGAAGACTAAAATAATTATAAATTTACTATATTTAGTTAAAGCTCCTTGCCCAGCGACTGCTTTGTAATTATATTTAGGAGAGTCATCTGTGACAGGTACATTTTTGTTTTGAAGGTCACCGATAGCATGGACATCAAGAGTTATTTCATTCGCATTTATATTTTCCTTTCCTTGGCTTGTTAGCTAAAAAAAAGTACTGGTTTGAAGAGCTTCCAACGAAAACTTCCTTAAAGAGAAGTATCTATATAGAAGGGGGAAGTATAACGGAGGGGAAGTAAAACATAGGGGGAAGTTATGGGAGGGGAAGTATAACGGAGTGGGAAGTATATGGGAGGGGAAGTATAAGTGAGGGGAAGTAAAACATAGGGGGAAGTTAAGGGAGGGGAAGTATAACGGAGTGGGAAGTATATAGGAGGGGGAATTATAACGGAGTGGGAAGTATATGGGAGGGGGAAGTATAAGTGAGGGGAAGTAAAACGTAGGGGGAAGTTATGGGAGGGGAAGTATAACGGAGTGGGAAGTATATGGGAGGGGGAAGTATAAGTGAGGGGAAGTACATGGGAAGGGGAAGTTAAATGAGGGGTAGTATAACAGAGGGGGAAGTATAACGGAGGGGGAAGTATAAGGGATCGAAAGTATAACGGAAGGGGATGTATAAGGGAGGGAAAGTATAAAGGAGAATTTTCCAAGTTAATATTTTCGAAAAATTTTCTAAGTTAATTTTTGAAAAATTGTCCAAGTTTTGTTTTTTTCCCAAAAATTTTCCGAGTTTTTTTTTTCTTCAAAAATTTGCCAAGTTTTTTTCCGAAAAATTTTACGGTTTTTTTTTCGAAAAATTTTCTAGGTTTTCCTTTTTCTTTCTTTCTTTCTTTTTTTTTTTTTTTTTTAATTTTTTTAAGTTCTTTTTTTTTTGAAAATTTTTCTAAGTGCCAAGGTAAGAAGAAATAATGGGCTCTTTGGCCTAGGGATGTGCCTCTCGTAATGGGTAGAAGTATAAAATTTCTCCCTACTAAAAAAATGATAATTAAAAAGTGGCAATTTTTTTACACCAAAATTCTTAAAAAATAAGGATTAATTGGTGAAAATTTGGTAAAAATCGGATTAACGGTTCGGCCGCAGCGAATTTTTTAAAATTTCAAACAGACATATCTCCGCCATTTTTTCGAAAATTCAAAAATCGCTCTCGTTACATTCTTCTTCTCCGACAAAGGAAGATTTTGTGAAAATCGGATGAAAACTGTGGCCGTAAAGTGTTCCGGAAAAATGCTACGGCCGGCCGGCACCACAGAAAAAGTTGAGATCGGTAAAGATCCATATTCGATTTGACCCTCCGGGGTCTGGAATACCCTTCCCCAAAAACCCGACGTCAAGGGTATCGCAATGACTTCTTTAAGGAAGTTAAAAAGTGAGATGTTTGAAGAATCTTAGGTGTCATACTTGAGCTTGTTTTTTGCTTCTTCATAAGCCTTCATGTCTATAATCAAACCCTTTTCTTCAGTCATAAGACCAGTCAAGTCAACAGGAAATCCATAAGTGTCATATAGCCTCCAAGCAATATCACCTGGAAAAAAAATCAATTAATAAAAAAGACACATGATGACCACATTACCAGGAAAAGTTTTGGCTTTTCCAAGCTTTGAAATTGTGCGGTTTAATAGATTTCTTCCTCTGCTTAAAGTGCGGAGAAACTGTTGCTCTTCCTCGTTGATGATCGAGATAACGTGCTGCGGGTCTTTTTTGACTTCGGGGAAAGTATCGCCGAGGAGGTCGATGACGACGTTGACAAGCGATGAGAAGAAGCCTGGTTTAGCGTTTAACTTCTCTACCGCATATCGGACAGCACGTCTCAATATCCTTCTCAGCACATAACCACGTCCAGTATTATCAGGAGTGCCACCATCCGAAATAGCAATCGTCAACGTCCTTGCATGATCGGCAAGTACTCTGTATGCCATATCAATGCCATCTTTATCATCATCACCAGTACGTCCTTGATAAGGAGGAGCATTTGTTCCCTACAAACAATAATCAACTTTAAATCAGGGCCAAAGTCTAGTCTGCAAAACTACTCCAGGTGGTCTGCTTGCTTGATGAAAAATCACCCATAAAAAAAATGTATAAAAGATATACAGGGTTTCCAGAAACAACATACATCTGGAGTTAAAAAGTGGTTTTATGAAAAAAAGTAATACGTAAACACCCTTAAATCAAAGAATTTGATGGTGTAATTTTAAATGCGTTTGGATATACAGGGTGCCCCCAACAGAAACTATTAGGTGTACAAAATGAAACTCAGCCACAGGGTAAATTTGAATTTTGTAGATTTCAGCCGAGTTTCATTTTGTACACCTTGTAGTTCATTTTTTCAAAATTTTAAGCATTTTAGGCGTTAAAGTCCATCAAAAGTTGACCTTCTCCGTGTAAGAAGCTTATTGAAGTATAACCATTAAGAAGGTTAATTTTTAAAGGCTTGTCAATCGTAAACCGTTACAGATATTGAAAAAATGCACTAAATAAAATCTGTTGGAAATTTAATTCTCTTTAATTTTTATTCTATTCATTTTTTCTCTAGGACGCACTTTTTCAAGATAAATTTATTTTTAAAAAAATTATTTTCCGAAAATGGTGCATCCTAGAAAAAAATAATTAAGTGCAAATTTATAGAGAATTAAATTTCCTACAAGTTTTATTTATTAGTTGTACAAAATGAAACTCGGCCACAGGGTAAATTTGAATTTTGTAGATTTTAGCCCAGTTTCATTTTGTACACCTAATAACTTCGTTATTTCAAATGAGAACCCCTATTTTTTATTTCAGATTCTTAATCTACGCACAATTACAAGTTGATTTCACTATTTGTATGTCCATTTTTGACAACTTTAAAAAATGTCAAATTTTGGCGTTTTTCACGATTTGGTCAGGTAATCTCAGTAAAAATGTCATATACTAGCCGTAAACGCTAACGAAAATACGATTACGAACGTAATCGCTTTAAAAAAAATACGATTATAATGGTAATTGCAGAAAAAAATACAATTACGATTGTAATCTCAGAAAAAAATACGATTACGATTTTAATCGTAGAAAAAAATATGATTATAATGGTAATCGCAGAAAAAAAAATACAATTACGATTGTAATCGTACAAAAAAATACGATTACGATTGTATTCATTAAAAAAAATGCGATTACAAGCATAATCGCAGAAAAAATACGAATACGATTGTAATCGTAATCGGAATTACGAAACTTGCGATTACAATCATAATTACGAAACTTGCAATTACAATCGCAATCGTAATTACGAAACTTGCGATTACAATCGCAATCGTAATTACGAAACTTGCGATTACAATCGCAATCGTAATTACGAAACTTGCGATTACAATCGTAATTGCGATAACGATTACGCCCAACACTGTATAGGGAAAATGGATCCCCACACATTTTAACACTTTCAACGCGGATGACGGGTATACCTGTCATATCGATGCACTTCCCTCTCACTGATGACGGGTATACCCGTACTATCGAAACGCTACTGGAGGACGGTTGACGGGTATACCCGTCATGAGCCTTCTCTCTTAGAAAGTAATTTTTCGGGCTGAGTAGGTAGAAAAATGTTTCTATTTTCGTCTACCGCCCCTCTTTCAACCCCCTAGAAGACCGTGCAAATGTCAGTTTTCGTCATTAGTCGTTTTTTTTTAAATTTATTAATTAATTGTATAAACTATTAAATTATTCTCAATATTAATATTTATGATAATTTATTAGCTTTCCTATCCTTATTTCGATGAAGATTACCATTTATATATTTGAAAAGACGTAATGAAAAAGAGTTTCTGGGTAGACGGCAGGGGCTGACTAGGCAACCCGCCGAAAAATTCGTTCGCGTGGACGGCTGACGGGTATACCCGTCATAATGATTTCTCCAGTAAATAACCCAAATATATTTTTTAACTATTTTTCCCTTGACTAAACATACATTAGAGTTGAATTATTAAAAAAAAACTTTCCGTCAGTACAATAAGTTATTTAATAAACTATCCGTCGACTGAAGAGGAACGGCAATATGGCCGCCGCGTTGAAAGTGTTAAGTAGTAAAAAGTTAAGGTGCGCTTGCTAATAATCCCTGATTAAAACAAATAAAAAATATTACCTTTTGAATAGCGTCAAAAAGAGGAACAAAGACGTCAGTGTCGTAATTTGAACGTTTATTTTGAATAACCGAGACAAGTCTTTCAAAACCCATTCCACAATCGATATGTTTCTTCGGTAATGGCCTCAAGCTTCCACCTGTTTCTCTAAAAAGAAAATAAAACGAAAAAAATCAAGAATCAAAATTACCGATTGTATTGGATGAAAACAAGATTCCAGATTTCTAAAACGTCAGGATCATCTTGATTGACAAGGTGAGGGACGTCTCTTCCTCCAATTCTGTCAAAATGGAGTTCAGAACAAGGACCACATGGGCCTGTCTCGCCCATCTCCCAAAAGTTGTCTTTCATACTTCCTGGTAAGACATGAGATTCTGGAATTCTAAGGAAAGAAATTAAATTGAGAAAGTTATCACTTATCACTCTTTTACCCAAGTTTAATCCAGATTTGACGACATTCTTCATCAGGTTCCAGCCCAGATTCTTTATGACCGCCAAAATAAGTCACATAAAGCCTATCTTTGGGCAAATGAAAGACCTCAGTGAGCAATTCCCAAGCCCAGGTACAAATTTCTTTCTGAAAATCTAATAAGCCTTTTTTAACTCTATTATTTTAATGTACCTTAAAATAATCTCCGAAAGACCAGTTTCCCAACATTTCAAAAAAGGTGTGATGATAAACGTCTTTGCCGACATCGTCCAAATCGTTATGTTTACCTCCGGCTCGAATGCATTTCTGAGTATTCACCGCTCTTTTCCACGTTGCCATCGCGCTATTTGGATCGGCAGTTCCCAAAAAAATCGGCTTGTACTATACAAAAATAATTCAAAATTATCAAAAATTATAAATTTTTACCTGGTTCATTCCTGCGTTGGCAAAAAGAAGAGTCGGGTCGTCATGAGGGATCACTGAAGACGAGTGGACGTACTCATGATTTTTCTTCATGAAAAAGTCAATAAATTGACTTCGGATTGCTTTGGCACTCATAGAAGAATCCATTCTTCAATCTAAAATAACATAAAAACAAGTAAATAACATAAAAAAACAAACGATCGTAGCATTTTTTCCAAAGGCCATAGTTTTCATCCGATTTTCACCAAATTTTTACCCAACCTTCCTGAATTGTTGAACAAGATATAATCATCTGCGATTATTGAATCTTGAAAAAATGGTGGAGATCAGTGTTGGGCATAATCGTAATCGCAATTACGATTATGATAGTAATCGCAAGTTTCTTAATTACAATTACAATCGTATTCGTATTTTTTTCTGCGATTACGATTGTAATAGCATTTTTTTAACGATTACAACCGTAATCATATTTTTTTCTGCGATTACAATCGTAATTGTATTTTTTTTCTGCGATTACCATTATAATCGTATTGATTTCGGCGATTACCATTATAATCATATTTTTTTCTGCGATTACCATTAAAATCAAATTTTTTTCTTCGATTACAATCGTAATCGCATTTTTTTTCCAGCGATTATGGGAGTAATCGTATTTTCGTTAGCGTTTGCGGCTCGTATAAGACATCAGGTAATCTCTGTAAAAATGTCATATACGAGCCGTAAACGCTAACAAAAATATGCGATTATCGCAGAAAAAAATACGATTACGACTGTAATCGCAGAAAAAAATACGATTATAATGGTAATCGCAGAAAAAAATACGATTATAATGGTAATCGCAGAAAAAAAATACTATTACGATTGTAATCGCTGAAAAAAATACGATTACGGTTGTAATCGTAAAAAAATGCGATACAATCGTAATTGCAGAAAAAAATACGATTACGATTATAATTGTAATCGTAATTAAGAAACTTGCGATTACAATTGTAATCGTAATTGCGATTACGATTACGCCCAACACTGGTGGAGATATGCACGTTTCAAATTTTAAAAACTACACTGCGCCAGAATCATTGGTCCGATTTTCACCAAATTTTTACCAAATACTCCTTATATTTTTAACAAATTTTTGGTGTAATAAAATTTTTATTGCAGTAGGAAGAAATTTGATATTTCCACCCTTTGCGAGAGGTCCCAAAAAAAATTCATTTTTTATGTTGTTAATAATAAAGCATAAGTGTCACACAACAATACATCGATTACACTAAACTAAGTAAAATAAGAAGTAAACAGCCTTTGGTGCAGCAAGATTAACAACTTAAAAAAATAGACGATCAGTCTAAAAGATATCAGTAAAACGCTAATTCAACAATATTGCCAAGATAAGAGAATAAAAAAAATAAAACACCAACCTTTATTACACAGAAAAACCAACAATCAAAACTCTCAACAAAAGGAACAGAATGCCCTATTACTCGAGGTGGAGAAAGTTGTTCAGCAAGATTCGGATAGGTCGAAGTATACGAGAAATTGAGATGTGATGATTTAAAAATTAAAATAACGTGCCCTCTCTTTTCTAGAAAGGTTTCAACCGATTCGAATTCCAACAACGAGTTTTATAGAAGTTAATTCACGGTTTTCTCCTAAGCTTGCCAACTTAACAAATAATTTTAAAAACAATCTTGGCTTCTTAAAAATAAAAATAAATCATAAAAAATTTTTTTTTAAAGTGTAACTTTGCGCTTTTTTTTAAAGCAAAACAGTTTTTTTTATAACATGGGGAAATTTTATGTGGACAACACTGATAGTCGGTCAGCAAAATTTGAACGAAGGTTATTTTTCTAAATTGTTTGGGATTTCTGTGAATTCTGTCAGACTCGAAAGTAGTTTAATTTAATTATTATTTATATAAGAGCTTTTCATCGTAAATAAAGGTAATATATAGTCTATTTTTGAAACAGTTCTTTCGACGGTGATTTTTTGATGTTGGCCTTTTCCTGAACTAATGAGGTTGCACTTTTCTCTATTGACAATTATATTTTAATTTTTTTTTACCAGGATTTTATACCGGGAAATGCCAGCTGCCCCTGAAACGACTGATGTTGAGATGAAGAACGCCGATAGCCCGGTTGCGGAAGCGGTCGAAGTTTCCGGCGATCCTGTCTGCATTCAGGAAATCCGCGAACACATTCGCCAGATCGAGAAGGCCGTGCAAAACAAAGAGCCGAGGTTCATTCTTCGTGTTCTTCGGTAAGCAGTTGAATTTTTGAAGAAACTGAATGATTGTCTTTTTTATAGATTTCTTCCAAACACAAGAAGGAAGTTGAATGCTAATGTTTTGAGGGGAATCATCTCCGGGTTTTACACTCATTCTAATTCTGAGAAAGATGCTCTGATGGCGTTCATTGATGAGCCGATGGAGGTTGAAGGAAGTAGCGGACAAAGAATGAGAAGCACCAAGAGTTCTTCAACTCCTCTTATGCCAGAAGTTGATGCCTATTTGCACCTTTTGGTTCTTGTAAAATTAATTGATGCTGGAAAACACGAAGATGCTGTCAAATGTTCTGATCAGCTAATGGCCAAAATTGTTGCGCAGAATCGTCGTACTAGCGATCTGATTGCAGCGAAATGCTACTTTTACCATTCGAGGTCTTATGAATTGACCAATCATTTGGACAGCATTAGAGGATTTCTTCATTCAAGACTGCGAACTGCAACATTGAGGAATGATTTCGAAGGTCAGGCTGTTATCATCAACTGCCTTTTGAGGAACTACTTGCATTACAATCTGTACGATCAGGCTGACAAACTGGTATCGAAGTCTGTCTACCCAGAATCTGCGAGTAACAACGAGTGGGCCAGGTTTTTGTACTATTTAGGTAGAATAAAAGCAGCCAGGCTTGAATATTCGAGGCGCACAAGCATCTAGTTCAAGCGTTGAGAAAAGCCCCGCAGCATGCCGCAGTCGGTTTTAGGCAAACAGTTCAGAAACTTGCTGTCACCGTTGAACTTCTGCTTGGTGATATCCCTGACAGACAGATTTTCAGGCAGGCACCTTTGAGACGCTCTTTAGCGCCTTATTTGCAGCTCACTCAAGCTGTTAGAACTGGAAACCTTCACAAATTTTCTGAAGTACTGGAAACATTTGGTCCTCAGTTTACGTCGGATCATACCTTCACTTTGATTTTGAGGCTCCGTCATAATGTTATCAAGACCGCAATCAGATGTATCGGTTTGTCCTACTCGCGTATAACGCTCGCTAACATCGCTAAGAAGCTGGGACTCGATTCGCCCGAAGACGCTGAGTTTATCGTCGCCAAAGCCATTCGTGACGGAGTCATCGAGGCAACCATCGACCACGAAAAAGGTTACATGTCTAGCAAAGAAGTGAGCGATATCTACTGCACTCGCGAACCACAACTTGCTTTCCATCAGAGAATCTCCTTTTGCCTCGACCTTCATAATCAATGTGTCAAAGCCATGCGCTATCCTCCAAAATCGTACGGGAAGGACTTGGAATCCGCTGAAGAAAGAAGAGAAAGAGAACAACAGGATTTAGAACTTGCCAAGGAAATGGCTGAAGAAGATGATGATGTTTTCCCTTAAGACATTCAATTATAATTTTCATATAAATTAAAATTTATTACTCACACTTATTGTTTCTATAACACCATTATTTTTTTATGAAACTTCCTACAGGATCTAAGTAAAGGGCAAAAACTTAACCGGCCCGCTAAGTAAAGGGCAAAAACTTAACCGGCTTGCTAAGTAAAGGGCAAAAATTTAACCGGCCCATCAAGTAAAGGGCTAAACTTAACCGCCCGTTAAAAAATTTGACCGGCCCATTAAGTAAAGGGCAAAAATTTAACCTGCCCATTAAGTAAAGGGCTAAACTTAACCGCCCGTTAAAAAATTTGACCGGCCCATTAAGTAAAGGGCTAAACTTAATCATCCATTAAAAAATTTAACCGGCCCGTTAAGTAAAGGGCAAAATTTAACCGGCCCGTTAAGTAAAGGGCAAAATTTAACCGGCCCATTAAGTAAATGGTTAAACTTAACCGCCCGTTAAAAAATTTAACCGGCCCAGGCTTCAAAAAAGATTGAGAAACACTGATTTAGAATTTAATGCTAAGTGATTGCCTAAGGCCCTCAAATTAGAAGAAAAAAACGCATGAAATTTTTGTCTCAAAACGTCAAAATTTTGGTGAAAACGCAGAAAGACCAAAATGTGGAAATGTCTTGTTTCCGAAGCCCAAGGAACACCAGTTAAAAGGCCACTACCATAAAAATGGGGTTTCTCTGTCAAAAAACTGAGGAAAATATGCTAAACTCTTTGAAAACTTAATTCCTATTTCTAAAAACCGATGAAAACTCACAAAAATCCTCTAAAAATGAGGTTTTTGGTCTAAAAACCTCCAAAATAAAGAGAGATTTTTCAACAGTAAAATCCATCACTCTCTTTCTGCAAAAAAGGTCATATTATCCGAAGACGTTATTATTAGGTGTACAAAATGAAACTCAGCCACAGAAATTTGAATTTTGTAGATTTTAGCAGAGTTTCATTTTGTACACCTAGTAGTTCATTTTTTCAAAATTTTGTACATTTTAGGCGTTAAAGTCCATCAAAAGTTGACCTTCTCCGTGTAAGAAGGTTATTGAAGTATAACCATTAAGAAGGTTAATTTTTAAAAAGGCTTGTAAATCGTAAACCGTTACAGATATTAAAAAATGCACTAAATAAAATCTGTTGGAAATTTAATTCTCTTTAATTTTTATTCTATTCATTTTTTCTCTATGATGCACTGCTTTCAAGATAAATTTATTTAAAAAATTATTATTTTCCGAAAATGGTGCATCCTAGAAAAAAATAATTAAGTACAAATTTATAGAGAATTAAATTTCCTACATGTTTTATTTAGTTCATTTTTTCAAAATTTTGTACATTTTAGGCGTTAAAGTCCATCAAAAGTAGACCTTCTCCGTGTAAGAAGGTTATTGAAGTATAACCATTAAGAAGGTTAATTTTTAAAGGCTTGTAAATCGTAAACCGTTACAGATATTCAAAAAATGCACTAAATAAAGTCTGTTGGAGATTTAATTCTCTTCAATTTTTATTCTATTCATTTTTTCTCTATGATGCACTGTTTTCAAGATATGTAAATTTATTTTTAAAAAAATTATTTTCCGAAAATGGTGCATCCTAGAAAAAATAATTAAGTACAAATTTATAGAGAATTAAATTTCCTACAATTTTTATTTATTAGGTATACAAAATGAAACTCAGCCACAGGGTAAATTTGAATTTTGTAGATTTTAGCCGAGTTTCATTTTGTACACCTAATAAATAAGTTAAAAAAAGTCGCTCATCTGATTCACTTGAATTTTCATTTTCAGAAATGTCCTCTCCACTCCTCAAAGTTGGTAATCAGGTGCGCCAAATCGGGCGGTTAAAAAATTTATTATAGTGAAGGATGAATTTAAAATTTTTACTTAAAGAACTTATATTATAACACGTCTTTTAAAAATACACATATAAAATTAGCACAACGACATTTAAAAAAATAATTTGTAAAGATTAAAAAAAACGTAAAAAAAAAAAATTTAAATTTTTAAAACGGTCAACAATTGACACATAGCAAAATGAGGGTTTTCGAATTCATTAGACCAGTTTCTTCCGTAGCCAAAATTGGGCCTCAGATCCGGTAATTTTTGAATTTGATTTTTTTTCGGAATTTTTCCCATCAAATATTTCAATCGTTTGCAAATATCATCGTTGTTGGTAATTACCTGAAAAACAATTATTAACATAATGAAAATTTTTCAGACGACTCCCATACCGAGGACCTTTCGTCACTTTGACATAAAATCCAGAGCAAAGTGACTGCTTTGCAGAATATTTCTGGATTTGTTTTATAATATTTGTTCATAATAGAAACGATTGTAATAAGGCAATTCTCAGATGTAATAATCTAAAAATAAACTTTTATTTTGATTAATGATATTTTAACCACTCACCTCCCAAAGGTAGTTCACTGCGTTTTTATTCAGTGAAATATTTATGAAGATTCCCAAAATGTTTCTAAATAAAATTTTATAAGGTTCTGATCTACAATCAACTGCCAAATGATGAAATAGGATTTTGTTAGCATCTGGCAACTTGATCAGATCCAACCCTAATTTTGGAGAATGACGTACAACTCGATCTACAACAAATAGTTTAAAAATGCAAATAGTTTAATAACAAATAAATACCTAATATGGAAGTTTCTTCAACCACAACGCAAATTTGGTTCGTTCGTCTTAATGTGGCAATTATCTTAATGAACTTAGAAGCAAGCGTAATGTTTCTTTGTCGATTCTGCTGCACGACGGCAATGGCGCTGTTACGTATTCTTTGATAGTTCATTGCCTGCAGTTTCATGGCTTTTATAGTTCGATAACGTCGCTGAATAAAAATTGTGCTATTTCGTAATTGACTATACAACGCAGATTGGTGTTTCATTAGCTTAGTGGCTCTATACCACTGCTGTATGCGAATGGCACTATTTCTTTTCAGCTTGTAATCTGCCAATTGTCTTCGCATAACAATCGCACGATAACGTCGTTGGATGACAATCGCACTTGATTTCATTTCTTGATAACGAGCGAATTCAACTTTCACAAGCAAGCCCTGAACCACTTCTGTATGTGTATCGTTGCATTTCTAATTTGCTGGTATCGGCTTTCTGTTTTCTCATGCTGTTATGCTCGATATTGCTGCTGGACAGTAATGGCACAGGAACGTAATTTTATGTAATCCATGGATTGTACTTTCATTAATTGTGTAGCTCTGTACTTCTGTTGTGTAGATTGCAGCGTTTCTCACCTTTTGGAATTCGGCTCGCTGCAGTCTCATGGCTATTATAGATCGATAACGTCGTTGAATAATATTACGCTATTTTTTAATTGACTATACATCGCAGATTGGTGTTTCATTAGCTAGTGGCTCTATACCACTGCTGTATGAGAATGGCACTATTTCTCATCAGCTTGTAATCTGCCGATTGTCTTCGCATGAGAACAATCGCACGATAACGTTGCTGGATATAATCGCACTTGATTTCATTTCTTGATAACGAGCAATTCAACTTTCATCAGTAAGCAAGCCCTAAACCACTCTGTATGTGTATCGTTGCATTTCTATTTGCTGGTATTCGGCTTTCTGTTTTCTCATGGCTGTTATAGCTCGATATTGCTGCTGTACAGTAATGGCACAGGAACGTAATTTTATAATCCATGGATTGTACTTTCATTAATTTGTAGCTCTGTACTTCTGTTGAATGTAGATTGCAGCGTTCCTCACTTTTGGAATTCGGCTCGCTGCAGTCTCATGGCTTTTATAGATCGATAACGTCGTAATAATAATTACGCTATTTTTTAATTGACTATACATCGCAGATTGGTGTTTCATTAGCTTAGTGGCTCTATACCACTGCTGTATGCGAATGGCACTATTTCTCTTCAGCTTATAATCTGCCGATTGTCTTCGCATGAGAACAATCGCACGATAACGTCGCTGGAGGACAATCGCACTTGATTTCATTTCTTGATAATGAGTGAATTCAACTTTCATCAGTAAGCAAGCCCTAAACCATCTGTATGCGTATCGTTGCATTTCTCATTCGCTGGTATTCGGCTTTCTGTTTTCTCATTGCTGTTATGCTCGATATGCTGCTGTAAAGTAATGGCACAGACACGTAATTTTATATAATCCATGGATTGCACTTTCATTAATTGTGTAGCTCTGTACTTCTGTTGTATGTAGATTGCAGCCTTTCTCACTTTTAGAATTCGGCTCGCTGCAGTCTCATGGCTATTATAGATCGATAACGTCGCTGAATAATAATTACGGTATTTTTTAATTGACTGTACATCGCAGATTGGTGTTTCATTAGCTTAGTGCTCTATACCACTGCTGTATGTGAATGGCACTATTTCTCATCAGCTTATAATCTGCCGATTGTCTTCGCATGAGAACAATCGCACGATAACGTCGCTGGATGACAATCGCACTAGATTTCATTTCTTGATAACGAGCGAATTCAACTTTCATCACTAAGCAAGCCCTAAACCACTTCTGTATGCGGATCGTTGCATTTCTCATTTGCTGGTAATCGGCTTTCTGTTTTCTCATGGCTGTTACAGCTCGATATTGCCGCTGAACAGTAATGGCACAGGAACGTAATTTTATGTAATCCATGGATTGCACTTTCATTAATTTTAGCTCTGTACTTCTGTTGAATGAAGATTGCAGCGTTTTTCACTTTTTGGAATTCAGCTCGCTGTAATCTCATGGCTTTTATAGATCGATAACGTCGCTGAATCATAATTACGCTATTTTTTAATTGACTATACATCGCAGATTGGTGTTTCATTAGCTTAGTGGCTCTATACCACTGCTGTATGCGAATGGCACTATTTCTCATCAGCTTGTAATCTGCCGATTGTCTTCGCATGAGAACAATCGCACGATAACGTCGCTGGATGACAATCGCACTTGATTTCATTTCTTGATAACGGGCGAATTCAACTTTCATCAGTAAGCAAGCCCTAAACCACTTCTGTATGCGGATCGTTGCATGTCTAATTTGCTGGTATTCGGCTTTCTGTTTTCTCTGCTGTTATTGCTCGATATTGCTGCTGTACAGTAATGGCACAGACACGTAATTTTATATAATCCATGGATTGTACTTTCATTAATTTTGTAGATCTGTATTTCTGTTGAATGTAGATTGCAGCATTTCTCATTTTTAGGAATTCCGCTCGCTGTGCTTTCATGGCCCTTTTAGCTCGATATTTCTTCTGGACAATTAACACAATTGACCTTAACTTTTGAAATTCGACAGACTGCTTTCTCATCATTTTGGTTGATCTGTACCACTGCTGTATTTTAACAGCGCTGGTTCTCTGGAGATGATATTTTCAAATTGTTTTCTCATAAGAACCAAAGCACGATATCTCTGCTGAAGGCAAATGTGCTTGATCTCAAGTTAAGGAATCGCCTCCGTTGTTTTTTCATTAAATAACATGATCTGTACCATCGCTGAATATGTACAGCATTTTTCATCTTTTGGTAATCTAATCGAACTTTTCTCATTAAAACATTAGCACGATATTTTGTTGGATTTTCGTAACTGCGTCCCGTTTTCTCTTTTCTTCTTTTAAATTTTCAATAATGGTCTTCAAATATTTTCTGACGTAGAACCCTCTAAATGCTGATTGAATCACTGTTGCCATTTTCGCAAGTTTTTCCTGCCTTTTCTTTTCAATTCGCAGTTTTATGACTCTGAACAATGAGTCTCTCGCCACCAACGTTGAATCTTCAGAGCGGACGCTTCGTATCTTGGTGCCAGAAATTTGTGAAGTATTTGCCATAAAAGAGACATCGTTTTTTCGCGGTGCCCGTTCACGATATCGTAAGCGGTCACATCTTCAATAACAAATCCTTGAGTGAGTAAAGCATCCATTGTTATCTTCACATTGTGAACTTTCTGAAGTCTTGAAATGGCAGGCATCAAGAGAGTGTTACAGACGTTTTTATCCTTTAATATCCATCGATTTCGCCAAACTGACACCATCTCTTAAATCAAGGTGAGTCTTAACAGCGAAATCAAACTCGTGAAATGGTGTCTGCTTATACATCAAAGTGTATCCAATATTGGTCATCGTTCGCTTCATATGTGACACGCACTTCACAAACTCCTTTATGAACTCCGTAAACATAGATTCGCTGTCCTAGAACAATTATTATAAATCAATATATTAAAATTATCAATTATACTTTGATTGGTGACGATTTATTAAATAAACACGGATCGTATGGTATCAAATGGTTCATTTTCGCTTGGTCCAGAAAAAAGATCAACGATAAAAACGAACGTAATGTAGTCATTCATCTCTTTCTAAAAATAATTTAAAAAATAAAAACAAATTTTTAAATCAACTTACACGGAAAGTAGGCATTCTACATTTTGTTTTTGTGTACATATTTTTTGCGACGATGGATTTATTGGTAAGGAAATTATTTTTTAAAAATAAAACCAAAGCGCCCGCTAATGTTTGGAAGATGCGTCAATATGTTGATTAAAAATTGTTTCAAGGGCGATACGTAACCAGAGAGGATTGTAATACATGATTAACTGGACCATTTTGTAGCGCACTCCTAAAAAAAAGAGATTAGTAGAAACATCCTAAAGTCTGCAGAATCCTTGGGGTTTCACCAAATCAGGATGTACGATCAAAAAGTTCCGGAACTTTTGAATTTGCGCGAACGGAGGGTCGCAGAAACCCCCGATGGTCTCATATGTTAGCATTACTCTTCCTGAGTCACGTGGATGTTTTTTTATCGCTGTAACCTTCTTAGTTCTCGAGTTATCGCATTTTTAGTAAAGCGAGATTTTCGTACGCGGCGATTTTGACGATGAACGATGTCGAAAAGTGATTGCACCTTGGTTTCAACGTCATAACCATAAACCCATGTTTCATCACCGGTTATGATACGTTTCATGGGAATTGGCCATTTCCAGAAGCTCCCGGCAAACAGCAACACGGTGTTGTTTTTGGTCGTCCGACATGAGCCGAACGAACTTGCTGCGGCCCTTCTCATCCCCAATTTCTGGGTCAAAATTTCCTGGCATGATCCGTAGGATATCGGACACTCATCAGCCATTTGCGGTTTGAACGAACCAGGGCGATCACTTGGGCCACATGAGTCCCAGTAGACGTTGAGGGTCTCCCGGAACGGGCATCATCTTCAACGGACATCCTGCCTTGTTTGAATCGCTGGTACCACTCATAACACTTCAACGAACCATGGTTTCATCCCCGTAAGCCTCGGTCAAAAGTTTGATCGTTTCCGAATTCCCAATTTAACTCAAAACTTCACACACACTGTTCGCGTTCATCGTCAAAATCGCCGCGACGAAAATCTCGCTTCACTAAAAATGCGATAACCGAGAACTAAGAAGGTTATAGCGATAAAAAAAATCCACATGACTCAGGAAGAAACGCTAACATATGAGACCATCGGGGGGTTTCTGCGACCCTTCAAATTTGGAACTTTTTGATCAGACCTCGTATGAAAATTACAGGAAACCAAGAAAACGCAGAATAAAAAGAAGTTTGAGGATGCACTAAAGCCTACCTTGATCAACGCTTAAGTCAAGTTCATCTTTTATTTCGAAAAATCCTTTCTCCACTTTTGAATGTACAACTTGAAGAACTTTCATAATCATATTTGATTTGAAAAACTTCTTCGCTCCTTTTCGCAAAACCAGAAGATGCTGTTCATTTTTGTGATATTCTCTTGAGGCGACTTCTTTAGTTGGAGCTAACAGAAGCTTCTCTGACGCTATCGCTTTCTTCCACAAAGTCGGCAAATCGACGTTGGTAACTGTATCTGTTAGTTCTTTGTGTGGCATTAAAATTGAATTGAGCCATTTAATAAGCTCCACGCTATACTGCTCTACCCATTTTAGGGGATAAGCAGCATTTCTAAAAACATTATTATTTTTTTTTTCAACAAAACAATGATTCATACCTTGTAAACGGGTTGCTTATTGTGGTTATCCCATAGTTCACCAAAAAATCATCAAATGAAGGACATTTAGCACTGAAATCTAAAAAGAGAAATCATTATTTTGACAATATTATAAAAAAGTTACTTGTAGTGTCAGCGGGGCGAGAGAAGTTCAACTTTTTAAATGGTTTAGGGATTAAAAAATTTTCTTTTTCTTGAATCGCAATTTTTGAAGCAAAGGGTGTTGATGAATGAACAGATGGTGTGTTCTCTATGCTCATCAAACACCTCTTTTTCATTGGAGTTTCGATGTTAGAAATAAAACTGAACTCAAGAGCACTCTCCTCTTTACAGGCTTCGACTTTTGTTGGTGGAATCGTTCCATAAGAAATATCGAGGAGCGCTTGATGAAAATCAGGTTCCATCGATATTTCATCCGCAGCGACATCTCTTTGGTAAAGTACAGATTTCCTAAGCTCAGATTCATGTCTAACATTGAATTTTTGGCTTTCGTGAACGTTTCATCAGTGGGTACGCTAAGAGCATCAACTTGCTCAGATTTTGGACTTTTCCAATTAAATTTAGCTTCCACAGATGGAACTTCATATGTTTCTCTTCTATATCGCCACTGGACTCCACTTTAGGCACTACATATACTGGAGCAGTTTCTCTTCCCCAATTTTTTCTGT